>JAZGUH010001079.1:0-287038 GCA_037893225.1 Hippasteria phrygiana | reverse complement strand
TGTTCATGGTTGCGTTCACAACTCTGTACTTGTACTTTGCAGCCAGTTACTACAAGGTAAGCTTTCTCATAGGCGTAGCCAGCGGGGGGGGGGGGGGGGTAAAGTGGGTACCCCCCCCCCCCCCCCCAATATTTTCAGAGTGCCATTTTTTCTTTTCTTTTTTCTTTTTTTCTTTCTTTTTTGTACCTCAAAATTTCCGTCCCACAAAAAATCAAAACCCTGCCCTTTACATGAATCTACGACATACCTGTGTTTAATGTCGCCAGCTATAGGAACAATAAAATAATGTCCTTCATGCTGCTGGCCCTAGTGTGCCCTTACTGGAAATTATAGTGACCCCTGTGCCCCCACTGAAAAATGTTAATGGCCCCTGTGCCCTCACTGAAAAGATATATCGAGTGCCTGGTAACTATTGTAGGACCCTTTTGGGCAGGTCTGGGCTAGCCCATTTGAGACCCAAGTGGGCCCCATCGGCCAAAACTGTATGGGGCCCACTCAGTTGCCCATCAAAGGCCCCACAGGGCTTGCTGGCTTGGAAATAGTGCAGTAATTGTTCTGGGGCACGACAGACCCTTATTCATCTCAAAAGGTCACGTCCTTCGGATGGGACGTTAAGCCGTAGGTCTCGTGTGCTCTATGGGATCAGTGCACGTAAAAGAACACAGAGCACCTGTCGTGAAAGAGTAGGGTTTGCCCGGTGCTTCTGGTGCCCTCATCACACATCCTGTAATTGGCGCTTGCGTTGTTGGATGTTGAATTAAATAAAATAAATAAAATAGAGTTACTAAAAAGTACATGAGTTGTTTTGTAACAGAAATTGTACATTATTTTCTTTTTGCAATTTAATGTTAATGACAGCAATTCTTTCAATTAAAATTTTAAATTAAATTGCATGTCTTTCAAAACAAATCTGACTATTGATCAAGAAGTGGTTATATAGCGAATGTTTTTTCACTTCTCACAGCCAATAGGCCTTTCAGATCTTATACAGAGTGTCTAAAACAATTCCCCTCCCAGGGTTGCAGCATAATTCGAAAAAATGAAATGTTATTTCTACTTTTCTTAAATAATTGTGAAGCATATTTATTAGTACTATTTTCCGTAAAATTTCCACTTTAAACAGCAGGAAAATTATGTCCCGCTCCCTTTTTGATCTGTAAAAAATCCGTCTACCTCTCAGCATGGATATATCAGGTGCCCTTTTTCACGTTTAACCCCCCCCCCCCCCCCCCCCCCCCCCGCCCCAATAAAAATGACCTTGCTACGCCTATGTTTCTGTCTTCAGAATGTAGGCCTACATTGTCAGTGGCCACGGTTTTAAAAATCGCGTTTCCGCTACATGCACGCGGAAACGGGAACCTAAATCAGTATGGAAACCAGCCCGTTTCCTTGCTATATCCGTTCGTGTCTGGCGGTCACTGTCGGAAACCACTGTCCAGTTTCCACCGTTTCCTGTCCTGTCGTAAAGCGTGGAAATCCAATGACATGCTCAATGTCATAGGTTAAATAAGCAGTATTTTCAGCCATAATGAATTGCGCCAAAATGTACCAGCTTCAAAAATATTATTTCAAATGTTTCCCGCTGTGTATTTCTTCTTCGATTAATTGAATTATTTCATCATTATCACCCGGTTTCCCCAATATCCTTCCCTCCAACGAACCCCACCCCCACCCTACACACTCAACCCGCTCAACCAATACTTTGGACACATTTTAAAGACAAAAATCAATAACGGCTTTCTGTCTGAATTAGGAGCTGAAATATCTATTCTCAACCTCGTATTTTACATCATTATCAGAAGTCAGACTATCGCGGTCTTTCAACATAAAACAAATCTCATGTTTTTCAGTAAAAGGCACCCAGCTAATTGAACTTCACACCATACATATAATTATGCATTTAAAGAAACGCCATTTTGATGTACATTGTTTCAATATCCTCCCTGTTCGAAAAAACGATAAAGTTTATATCAGCTATAGGCCTATACATAAAAATTGAGTAAATAAAAATCTCCTTCTGAACAACCATCCAAATGGAGCGTTCAACTTTTTAGAGGCCTTTCAGTTTTAAAATATTTACAAATTATATAAAACCATAGTTTCTAGTTTAGCATACCCAAAGGCCTGATTGATTACAGTCCATGTCATTGTGACCGTTATAGAAATCGCGCCAAATCTGTCATGGCACCTGTGGCTCGTGTATCAAGCTGGCGAGCCTCTATTCTCTTGCAACCCCTATATGGGCGACTTTCGCACAAAAAACAAAGAAATTCCAGCATATACTCCGATTTTGCGATTGTATTATTGATCCTTTCGCCCACATGCATAAAAATGTGACCCTGAGGGACGGAAGAACGCGCTGTGGTATCATCACGGCATGGACTTCATGGGGAGACAAAACCCTGGTCTTTCAGGGTTTTGTCTTATCTCATCTCATCCAATGAGAGAAGACTGTTTACCATAGCGCGTACTCATTATACGTGACCAAACAGGCTGTCTTTCGCCTCGACTATGCGTGTACGTATGGTGGTGACTGGCACCAGGACTGGGCACACAGTCGCTTTTTGCTATACTCGCGAGGACAATGCTTTGTGTTTCCTATTTTACTTTAATGTATTAACCCATCTCCATAGACTAAGCACGTATCCTTACGTTCGAGGACCGATTTTAACAAAAGACCGTCTCTCGTGGACAAGAAAGATTCTTTTGTGTGTTCTTTCTGCTCTTGTCCTCGAACGTAGTACAATACAAGAGCACGTATACTGTGTTGTCTCGGCTCGGTCAGCGCTGGGTGCTCGATCAGTTCGTATGGGGAACAAAGCTCGACAGCCTTGATCAAGGATACACAGTACTAGGATGGAGTCGAGGGGGTTTGACCGTATAACCGCAGGGCTACAGTTTAAGCCCCACATATTTAGCAGGCACTTGTGGGTCAATCATACCATGGAGTTCCTTCCTCCATGCTCATACAGCGCGTTGTACCATGCATGAGGCTATCAGATGATTGTAACTTGTCAAAATCTACTTATAAACTTCCACGATCGAAATATTCAGTATAGGGCCTACACGTACGTGGCGTTCAGGATAAAGTCCTTGTGTATTATGTATATCTTTATTGTGAACTGATGTCCAGTTTATGATTACTTTTTGTGTGCATCGCGTACACAATACACGATCTCAAGGCTTGTCGTTTTATTTTGCAAATGCATTTATTAAATAGTGTTACCCAATTTTTTTACTGAAAACTTTGATACTAGAGTTTCAAATAACAGATTACATAAATGTTCGAGGTGCAATAACTTTTCTTGGACAAAACAACAGTCAAATGTTGGAGGCCTTTTGATGCTTTTTTTATGAAGCAAGGTTTTTAACATTTTCTAACAGCGAAGAATTGCCAAAGGCAGTATCTATTTGGCGGTCGTCTTCAGGACAGTAATGGTTTATACCTACACTCTAAAAACACCCGGGTCAGATTTGACCCGGAATGGGTCATATCTGACCCGGAATCCGGGTTCTATATGGTACTACCCTTTCCGGGTCAAAATGACCCGGAAAGTTGGGTCGAGCCATATGACCCGGAACCCGGGTCACAGGTGCTGACCCATTTCCGGGTCAAAACTGGTGGTTCCGGGTCACATCTGACCCGGAATCCGGGTTTAATTTTGTACAACCCTTTCCGGGTCAAAATTACCTGTTGACCCGGAAAAGGGTCATAAGAGCTGACCTATTTCTGGGTCATATATAGTGTTTCTAGTGGGGTCACATGCACTGATCCATTTCAACTAGCCTTTTTGACAGTACTATACAATACATGACACAATGAAATGTTCACTGGGCCATGAAATAAGCATGTGTTCAATGGGCATTGGCTGCAAAATTGGCCTGTACAACAAGCTAAATTACACACGAAAGTCAAAAACGCTTTTTTTTATGAGGAATTAAGTTTAATGAGCCAAGAACACATGCTTACCATGGGTTGGGAATTTTACATGCATAGAACTACCTGAAAGAAAAACAGGAAACATTCTTCAGTATGCATACAATTACATTGAAGCATGTATTTTATTGCTCTGGAAAATTCATATCACTGTTAAGGAAATTCATATAAATAATTTTTGTTTTCATTCTTTTAAATGGTAAAGATGTAAATTTACATTCAAAATAGACGAGAGTTTTCAAGATTTAAATTGGGACTTATGTGTATGTATTTGTAAGAATTACTTGAACTCTCATCTTGTTTTCACTCTTTGCCAAATAACATCCATGCAGTGTCTAGCTTCTTGGCCAAATTTACATCCCAATTTTTCACCAAATTCACATGGATTTTGGCCAGCTGTTAATAAAGGATGTGAGCTTGGAACTTTCAATGAAATCCCAGAAGTGAATTTAGAAAGGTGTGAAATGCAAAGGTGAATTGACTTAAAGATGTGATTTTGATAACAAATTTATATTAGATTTTTGATGAAAATGTGCCAATTGCAGTGATTTACACTATTTAAACGTGTTCCTCTGTGGGCCAGACTGCTTACATTTGAGGTAAGCTCTAAAGGATGTTATATATCCTGAGGTATATCTTTGACCCTCCCCATTTATATAGCACCTTTTGGATAAATTCCCAAGTAGTTGCAGACTGCCATTGGAAGCATATGTCCAGAATGTAGTACAGTTTAAAGCAGATGTCTACTCCCTTGAGTAGCGAGCTTGCCTGTATGGCTCTGCTTTGTACGACCACAAACACTTGCTCAGGATCCAAAGCCTCGCAGAGCGCCAGAAGGAAAGGTTCACTGTTTCACCTTCTCCAGATAGGTAGGGATGCTTGATCCAATCTACATTGGGAGGAAAAACAAAGAAAACGATTCATGTAAACAACATACTGACCAGCATTGCTTAATGGCTCTGAAATGTGGCTTTGTGTTTGCTTGTTTTCTATCATTGTTAACCAGTTCAGACTGGGTTTATTTTGACATTGCCTGACCCAGCCGCGGGATTATTTTTCACGGGCCTGGGTGCCAGACATGTTCAGGCCATCATCTGCGGGTAGCACAGAAGTACACCCTGATGTTTCCGGCCTCGCTCGGGGCAAGTGGGTTGCTGACAGATATTCCCAACCTCGATCCGAGTGCGTGTTTTTCAGTCATCCGTTCTGAGTACCGCAAAACTTTTGCGTGTTAACTGGTCATCCGATGCGAACTGTTAAGAACAGATGGACATTGGACAACTTGGCTGTTTACCACAAAAATTGGTCTCGACTTGATATTAAACTTCAGTAAACATTGACAGACCAGCTAACTTGACTACCCACATACTTTCTTAAAAGAAATAGACGGAAATCTGCACACAGGTGGCTATAGATGATGTGTCTGTCTAGTGACGTCATGCCCATCAGTCACCTGAATGTTGATTGCTGACAGGCAACATACCAACCAAGCATTTCTACATTAGATTGCTTTTCAAGTTTAAAATCGGCATAACATAACCCCCAACGCACTTCTTAACCCTAAAGCCCGGTTCATACTTCGATGCGAATGTGAATGCGAAGCGAATTTCATGACGTCAACAATTTAAGTTTCATTGTGATGTATCCCGTTACCTTAACGAATTCGCTTCGCATACGCATTCGCATGAAGTATGAACTGGGCTTAACCCTGCCAGACACAGCACAGTGCATCTGTGCCGACAGCTCCACTTCGCTGCACTCTGCACAAAAGTAAATTTGATAAGCTATGCAATCTGATGTATCTGGCAGGGTTCTAGCTGAAAATGCCTTGGAGGGTTAGGGTTAAATCAATTGCATTCTTACCGGATGAACATCAATAAAGGACCTGATGGCCTCATCCACACTTGCACAGTTCCAGTCTTTTTCCCCTTCACAGGTCAGGGCCAGGTTCCTTTTTTTTATCTGAAAAGAAAGTTCCCTCTGGTTAATTCATTTGATACATAGAAACATGGCGTATATATCACTTGACCAACTTTTTTCCTTCAACTACTCATACCAACCAATATAGATTACTACATTTATACGTAAAAAGTTTTCCCCAAGAGATTTCTAGTTTTAGAGAGCAGTTTATCATAGCTAATGTCTCCATATGGTAAAAATGATTTAATACAATTTTTGAGGTTGACAATTCTTGATGTTGATTATTCAGATGGCTCCATGTGCTAACACGACATGGTGCTTGTTTACCACCTTTGAAAGCCCTGTGAATATATGGGACACATCGCATGCACGTACTGGTTTGCGCACATATAGCGCACTAGGCCATATATCATCTACACGTGAATGTAAGGCGTTGTCGGCAATGTACTCGAATGTCACTTCAAGTGGTCTCCCGTAAGCAAGGAGCCCATACTGGACCCACCAGTTAACTAAAAGTATTATGTGCTTCAAACACTCTGGATGCACACAACTTGCATACATAAGAGTATACATGTACTGTGAGCAGAAGTCAGTTTCCATATGAAATGAACACTTAACAAAAACATGAAAGCTGCATACCAGTTGAGTGTGTCTGAATTCACAGGTACTGCGAAAGATGGACCCGAAGACATTCTCCCACTTGAGAAACAAGTTAATAGCTGCATATCAACTCCTTCAATGACTCCAAGCTCACATCAAGAAGCATAAAGCTTTCTTGATCCACTGCATTATCTGTGAAAACAAAGGAAAAATTGGAAACCAAAGTAAAACAGTGCAACGTATACTAATGGTCTAAGGCCAAACAATTAACAAAAGCCTGTGTTGTACACTCCAGTTACATGTACGAGTATACATGTACATGTAGTACCCGGTACATGTACATGTACATTGTACATTTTAGAAATCCGAGCCACTAGTGGGGCTAGAACTTCCCAGTTCGGCCCCTAATGTGGTGCACTTTGATTTTTCCGTCTATAACTTAATGCTGTACGTGCACCCCCAGAACTACACGTATGGGGCTCCTACCAGAGCACAGCCCCATAGATACATGCAGCACAACTTTCCCAGGGGCTACTACAGCAAGAACGTAATTTTCATGCACCGTGTACACAAAAACTGCTGGCTCAAAAAATCCGTCTTAGTTATTTACATCCTCACCTTGCTTGCGCACAAGGAATAGTCGGTCAAATCGGTCCCAATTTTCAAAAAAAAGGTGAAAACAATCTATTCCGCACTGAAGCGATGTGACACACACCAAGCGGGTGTTTGGTATCCCAGCATGCATGGGGCTGGGTCAGGCGTGGGTCGGACAAGCCATGTTTATTCAGATTAAATCCGAAGTATGGCTACAACATAATGCACAGATGCACAAATGTACATTGCGCATATAAATACAGCGGATCAAGTGGCAGGGGTCGATTTAGAAAAAAAAAATCGCATGCACTGGTGCATGTAGACCGAAAAAGTTACATGCACAAAATATATTTTACATGCACAAAAAAGTGTGCACACAAGTCATAACCCAAAAGAACAATAGGTAGACATATTTGTTGTTTTAAAATATGTGTATTCCTACAAATGTTCAAATGTAGCTATTACATGTATAGTGCTGTTAAGGGTATTGTTTTGCTTTGTAAATAAGATGTGTTTTTGTACAATTGGTATTCGCTGTTTGTTTATTTCATCAGTGGTAATTAGCAATCTCTGACACGATCGCGAGAAGACGAAGGCGAAGCCGAAGTTACATTTGTACGTTACTACTGTAGTATCATGTTCCACGGTGTCAGAAGGCTGTTCGATATTTTGATACCGAAATATCGGCCCAAAAATATCGCGATATTATCGTGATGACGTCACTTTTTCCTTACCGGAAGAACGGTGGAATAACTTTTCTTTTTAAATACCTGATGGAAATCACCACGTGTACAGCATCATGAGATCGGGCCCACCGGGATCGTACCCGCCCGGACTGAGCTCGGTTCCGCTACAATATAATATCAGGGCCGGCCATCGCCACCGAGAGATCGCGAATCGGGCCGGGGGCCGGGGTCGGGGGCCGGGGCCCGGGGCCGCGCCGGCAATCGGGGCAAGAAGGATCGGGGGACGGGTTGATGACAAGGCTTCACTTGTTGAGTAGTTGGAGTACAATACGACATTTACCTTCAGTTGGCTTCCTTGCGGCACTAGAAAGACGAGCGTTTGTTTCTATTTCGACACTGTTGATTAGTAACAGCTGAAAATTTATACCATGGACGCCCAAATCACACGTGAGCTGTTAAAAACATTGTCTTGCATGTCTTGTGCACAATGCATGTGCCGCACGCGTTTGTCGTTTCTCAAGACGACTTTCGCTTCGTGTTAGATGCGTGTACATGCATTGTACACTGGGAATAAGACGGTGGCATTCAGTGCGGTTGCTTGCCCATGTCCAAGACTAGCAACAAAGCAACGCGCACGCGCAGATGCGCTTTTGGGGTTGGCTTTATTGATCAATTGCTCTAACCCCAGGTCGCGGGGGCCGGGTTAACAGTCTTTTCTGAAGTCAATGTTAGCTGCGTGTACGTACATTGTACATTGGGAAAAATACGGTAGCAGATCGGTTGCGGTTGTTTGCACTTGACCGAGACTACAACGATGGTAATATGCAGGCACGCACACATCATGTCGATCGTTGCGTGCAATAAATCGGGTGCGCGTTGTGATGTGATACGTTGTTCAACATGGGGAATATAACAGCAGGTACAGGCTTAAAAAAGTACATGCACAGCGTGCACGTTGTACCAGAGGTTTACGTGCACAGAGGAAAAAGTACATGCACCAGTGCATGCGTGCACCCGTCTAAATCGAACACTGTCAAGTGGCTGTTATAGTTGTACTTCATATTTAATCTGAATAATCATGGCTTGTCCGACCCACGCCTGACCCAGCCCCATGCATGCTGGGATACCAAACAGCTGCTTGGTGTTTGTCACATCGCTTCAGTGCAGAACATATTTTTTTCACGTTTTTTTTGAAAATTAAGACCAATTTAACCGACACTTTACAGTGCGCATGCCAGGCGAGGATGTAAATAAGTAACAGATGAATTTTTTGGGTAAATTTTGCAGTGGTATTTGTACATACGGTGCATCAAATTTAAATTCTTGCTGTAATAGCCTATGGTAAAATTGGGCTTCTAAAATTTAAAAAAGAAAACAAAATCTCAAATTTCACACTCAAGTAATAGTATATTGTAGGCCTAAGTGAATTTCATCAAGTTCTAAACATTCCCTTTCACAAATCTTAAATTTAAGCACCACTTGCAGTTACAGAATACAGTTTACAGACAAATTTGATTTTTGCAAGATTTTCCAATATTTTTTTTAAATGCACAATGAGCCCTTTTAAAATGTGCCCCAAAATATGAAAATAGTGTTCTGACAAACTTGTACTTGTAGGCCTACATGTAGTTGTAGTTGGGTACATGATAGAGATATAAATGATGATCTATCAGAATGTCATTTTTAAAGAAATTTGATATTAAATGTTTAGGCTACTTGGGATTTGTTCAAGTGCGCCACGAACATGCAGCCGATTTTTTGCCCAATTTACGGACGCCGCTGTTTTTCAGGTAATGGGTCAACTCGTACCCACGTCAACTCGTACCCACGTCAACTCGTACCCACGTCAACTCGTACCCACGGTAGGGCCTACCCTCACGTGCATGTGGTAATGGGAACGTATAACGGAAAGATTTTACTTTAATACCCCACCAAAATCGGTCAAGAACAGCAAAATCTTGGAAATAACCAACCCTCCTTGATACTCATGATAGCAACTGTCTAAACATGTGGCACAACCTGTTATTTCAAGATGTCAGCAAAATCTGTAAAAATATGAGGAAGAAATCAACATGTATGTGAAAACTTTGAGTGACTTTACATGGTGACTTTACACAGAAAACACAAACTTTCTTCCCCTATCTATAATATTGCACTAAAAAGTCCCAACAAATTCTCAAAATTAAAGGTTGTGCTAAGTAAATGAACATAAATGGATGGTTATTTTCCAAGATTTGCTGTTTCTTACCGATTTTTGTGGGGTATTAAAGTAAAATCTTTCCCTAATGGAATAATAAATCATCCACAGAGGGAAGTACGATCGCGAGTTGACCTGGGTACGAGTTGGCTCGGATACATGTACGTAATGACTGGGGTACGAGTTTACGTTTTGGGCATAGTAAAAAAGTAATACACGTAGTTAACTCCGGTTTTTAAATTTCGGCTAAGATTTGCCGCTAGCACTGTCATACGCCCAGCTCTTGTGTGATCTTGGCATCTCCGCCGGTACTACAAAATGTCACAAGAAGAATACAGTTAACATACCTTGGAACACATCATCGTAATCACTCAGATTCCATTCTGCAAATTTTTGTTTTAGGAATTTCACGATCGTCGACTTCGTACTGCTGACAATCAAAATGGCCGCGCGGCAGCATGCAGAACGTTAGCAAACCATGTGACCATTTTTATCCAATCAGAAGAGCGTGCAGTGCAGTTACGTCATTGAGCCGGGAAATCTGACCCGGAAAATGGTCATTTTTATTTGACCCGGAAAAATGGTCAAAAAACTGACCCGGGAGTTTTTAGAGTGTATGCCGGTTTCACACTATGCTCTTATACCCGGGTAATTGCCGGGTTAACGAAAAATTTAACCCGGCAATTACCCGGGTAATGTGGAGCGTTCCCACTATACAATTCTCCGGGTTAGAAATTCTCCGGGTTAACTGCCCCAAAACCACACTTAATAAATAAAGAAGAAAGGCACATGGTAAAACACCTGTATTGAAGAACTCCGAGCAAGAGGCTTCCGACCCTAACCACAATCAAGCAGTGTAGTGGCCATTGTGCATTCCTTTATACTATATTTTGTTCACAAATATAGTTCTGTATTTGTAAGGCCTTTTAGTTAAAGACCATCCCTTTGTAATGTATTTCAGTGTAGACCACAGATCTCACCCCCATGACCTTACATTTCTCTGCTAAACTAATCAGCCTGGGCGGTGATCCCTGCAGCAACCCTCCAACTCCTGGCCCAGCACATCTCTATAGGGCCCCATTTTTTTGTCAACATGGCTACATTTACGCCACCGGCTAAAACTCTTATGACCATGTCTGCATTTTAATGACCACGTCTGACAGCAACTGCCCGATTGGCCACTCTCCATCCCAATGTAAAATATCTGCCTGGTTTCATAATTTTGACCAATGAGATTGTTCCACCGAAATGGGCAGAGCGCGTGGTCGAGGAATAATATTCCCCCGATCGCCGGCCTGTTCTCAGAAGCGATTCGGACCTCTGGTGAGAAGGCTGTTCAGATTGAGTGCCCGTTCACACTTATAATTAGTATCATTAGAAACGTTTGTAATTTCCCTTAAGTAATTTATAATGATAGCCCTAATTCTCACCCTCACCATTGTGCTCTGCTGATACAGGTAAGCCTACTTTCATTGTATAAAAGAAGTTTGTATTTCCTATTACCATTTGACTTATGTGCAGGATACTTTGTATTTTGAATTATGTTGACTCGGTTTGAGACAATCTCAAGATGGGTGGAACAACCCAAATAAGTATATTGAATCAGCATTCCAACAACTATTAACCTTTTTTGCCTTGTACCCTGTATTTACTTGTATTTAACACCTTCCTGTGACGTCACACTGTTGTTTTCTCTCTCCATTATTTTGCAATGTTTAGATTGCTATTTTCAACAATGGTGTACAAAAATGACAAAACAAACAAGTTTACTTTTGTTAGATGGCAGTAAAGGCTGAAATGCTTACTTGCTAAAGTTAACAGTGACGGTGATATTTCTCGGTTAATCCTGATTCTCTGAACCTGTCCCTTCAGAAGACGTCATGGCGGTGCTGCTACTCGCAACTCTTTTGGTTGGTGGTGCTTTTCAACGGCACCAGACACACGGCCTTGAACGACCGAGTTAACTTTACGCTTGAGATTTTCTGATGTGCGCTTATAGTTTCTGACGGCATTTGATCGGTGGCCGGTAACTTCACAAAAAAATGAGCTGTTCGTCGACATTCTCCTTGTAGAGTCTCGAAGCTGCAGTGGCCCGAAGAAAGTGATTTGTACGGTAGCCGGCCAGTCCACCTTGTTTGCACAACTGTGCACAACAACTTGGGTTAGTTTGCGACGTCCAAGCGGCTGAGCAGCGTACCAAACCTGTCCTCTTGGCTGGGCTAATGGCCGTAAATAGAAGGCGTCCGGTTGTTGGTCTTCAGGAGGACAGTAGTGATGCCACAATGACTCCTCCTCCTCCACTGTAATCTCCTCGGCTTGTTTGCGACTTATTCCCAAACCTGCCTTCGCTCGTTCTTTCATTAATCCATCAAAAGTGTTTTTCAGTTGTAGGAAGTCTGGGTCCAACAAAAACTTAAAATAGAGCTGAACGCTGAACACAAGCGCATGAAGTGTCTCTCCAGGGTAGTCTTCGCCATTCTTCTTTTTCACCTCGCATATGAATCTTGCCAAGGAATAATTAATCTCGTCCTTAGTCATAATATCCAAATCCACGTTGATGGGACCGATGTTCAATGATGCATCACAGACAGCTTTCATGTTACGACACGTCTGTCAGTCCCGAAACAAGTCGACAGCCCATCGGATTTTGCGCTTCGTACTCTCAGCAAATCTGTTAAATTAAAAAACAGTTAAATGTACATGATTCGTCATTGTTGCAATTTTCAAAAATGGGCGGATTTGGGGGTTAGTATTAGGAAATATCGTTCCACTGACCTGTTCAAAGTTTTGCGTTGTTGGATGGCGAAGAAACAAACGAGAGAAAACGGCGTTTGTTTTTAACCGTCGGGCGGATGATAGACTTTATTCAAGGCGCGTGTGGCTGCCTGGACGCATGATGGGCACCGGATATGCCAACATGTCCGGGGCGGACCACTCGTCCGGGTAGCCACGCGCGCCTTGAGTGAAGGCTATACATTTGTTACAGAGGGCAGTTTTCCAATGATTGCCGGCCGGCAATCATTGGAAAACGATATAAATTTCCATTTTTGACGACAGCACACCTGGTGCCATCATTTCACAGGATGATTTAGACTAGTTTTAACTAACACTCTAGTAAGGTATTTCGTAATAATTCAGTAAAACAAAAATTGGAGGATTACCAATCGTGTACACTACATTTACGTGATATTTTAATTAGCAGGAAATTTGGACTGTCTGATCTTAATGGTTATGTTTCTAGCTTTGCTTAATACTTTACTTACTTTGACATTTTTATCAGTATCATTTTTACAGGAAAAACAATTTGTTTCTTACTTTCTTCCAAAGTTGCCGGAAACGGACACAAAATCTTACATTTCGTATTTGCTCTCAAAAGCTACCCCAAATCAGTAAGTATGATAAGTAAGTACACTTTTTTCATTTTTGTACACCAACAATAAACAGACAATTAAGCGGACACCTACCTTCTTCTATACCAAAGTCGAGCATTTCCGAGTCTACTTTTGGCTCCTTAAATCGTTTCGAGTTATCTGCAACGTCAGGTAACAAAATAGGCCTACCTGCGGTTTTTTCTTCTTCAATGACCAGGGTTGCCGCCATCAGCTCGTCATCGGAAATATCCGACACTATAGGCTCATATTTTGATTGCATCTTTGGTTGTAGGTCTTCTATATGTAATGTGCCTTCTGACAAGTCTGTACTATCGTCAGTATCAGAAAGAAATGTGTTTCGTGTTAGAAAAAACTGCAGTAACTGTCCGAACTCGCCATATTCCCACCTTGGTGTCGTCCAGAACAGAAATGAAGTGTTTTCCCATTTTAATTCCCCTATTTGATACCGCGCATACTACTTGGAGCGCACAGAATAATAGAGATTACGTAACCAACAGTACAGTTTAGTCACTGACCGACATACCAATGTATTGTCAACATTCCTTTACTGGCTTTTTTGATTTTACAAAAAACACGACATTCGTTTATACATTAATGAAACATTCTTGGAGGGTGTTAAGAAGGTAATACACTCGGTAGCGCGCCGTTCGTGGGTGACGAATGGCCCTCGGGCTGCGCCCTCGGGCCATTCTCACCCACGAACGGCGCGCTCCTCGTGTATTATCCTACTCATAAAACAGACATTTAAACAACTCAATATAGAGCACCTGATACACGAAATCGGTTTCCAGACTATTTAATACTGACTACGAAACTATTACATATCATGACGAAGCCAACGCCCTAGGACCAACTGCCACGAGTTACAAACTCGGGTGTGCATATTGAGCCTTGCGCTAGATGACGTAACATAGCGCCACTTTTAATATGACGTAACATAGCGCCACAACACTACTACTTACAGTCTAGTAAGGTATTTCGTAATAATTCAGTAAAAATAAATTGGAGGATTACCAATCGTGTACACTACCTCGAATTCGCTTCGCATTCGCATGAAGTATGAACCGGGCTTTAGTCATGGTGCCAATTTTGAAATTTTCAAAACTTTTACGAAGCGTTACGATTTCGTAAGCCTTCGCAATATATCGCAACGGTGTCATAACTTGTCGTAATTGCTTCGCGAATGCATCGTAATCTTTCGTAACCATATCGGGCTGCTTCGGCAATTTTTTTTTCTCCAACGAAGTGTCACGACAGTTTACAAAGTTGTTGCGAAGCAGTGCAGTTACGACACGTTACGAAGTTTACGACATTGTAACGAAGTAATTACGAAATGGTTACGAACCAAGGCGAAAAAGGTAGCGTCAACACGAAACACCTGTGTTTTGGCGCGAACCGTTTACGAATTTGGTTAAAGTGCGCTGTGCTGCCGTTTATGGCGTGATTCATTCATGCATTAATGAATGTGTTAAATAGCTTGCACCGTGCTTGTTGAGCTTTGAGAGTCTCGCTTTCAACCCGGAAGTGCACAGAAGGGGCTAACGTGAAATTCGTTTATTCCGAAGGTCGCAGGTTCGAATGCCGCTCCTAGGGCTTCAATAGATACCAAAGATATTATCCCAATTTTCAGAGCTGTAGACCCAGGGGCGGTAACTTCCTCCGTTGGTGAGACCAACTCAATCCCCCTTTTAAACTGAATGCAATCAATATAAAGCAGACTAATTAAGCTAACTGTATATAATTATGTGTGGATGGCCTTCTGTTATGAACCTATTCATACTGCCCATAAAATCTTGGTCGGATTCTTCTACACATACAAATGCCGAGCTAGTACTAGGGCTTTGCCCAGGTAGGTTCTAGATAAACGCAGGGGCGGATCCATGGAGTCTGTTGGGGGTAGAACCCCCCCCCCCCCCCTTCTGCTGGTTGCCAATTTTTTACAAATATTTTTACTTGTAAGGGCCAACTCCCAAAGTACCGTAGCAAACCAAAAAAGAAAAGCACAACTCTGTAAAGTTAGTATTTTGTGTAACAAAGAGGTTAAATGGCGCAACCGACGTTGAGAAAGTGTGTTTTCCCTTGTAAAATTGGCAGGCGAAACATTTTGGGAGTCAACTTTTTGGGCAAATGTACAAAAACAAATTCCGCTCCCCCACCCCCCCCCCCCCCCCGCACCCCTGCAAAAAATCCTGAATCCGCACCTGAAACCATTAGTATTTATTCAGTACAAATAATTTGAGTCGAGAATGAATTTATTATTTTTTCTGCAGCCGAATCCCGTTACATTCAAGTGGGTTGCAAAACCATCTACTTCAGTCAAGAAAAAGGTAAATCGGGGGCTTATTTAATTGTTCTCCTGTTTTTGTGGGGGAAAAGGCTGGTACTTTTTGTTGACACTGGTGCATGGCGCCATATAACCTCCAAGTTTTGTTTCTAAGGACCCAATCAGGGTCTCTGATTTGCAAAAAGCAAAGAAAAATGAGGGTTCGACCCTCACCACTGGATCAGCCCTGTTTGCTTCTTCTGTTGTTGTTGTTGTTGTTGTTGTTGTTGTTGTTGTTGTTGTTGTTGTTGTTGTTGTTGTTGTTGTTGTTGTTGTTGTTGTTGTTGTTGTTGTTGTTGTTGTTGTTGTTGTTGTTGTTGTTGTTGTTGTTGTTGTTGTTGACGACATTTCTAAAAAAGGCTAACAAAATTAGCGGAGTCGGTTTTGTTTTTACCTGATTGCCTCTCTTCCGTTTAACTCGCACTTGGTGGTACAACCCACGAACATTTCAGGGTCCGCCCCTAAAACCATTAGTATTTAATCAGTAAAGATTAATTTGAGTCGAGAATTGTTTTCATTTTTTTTTCTGCAGCCGAATCCCGTTACATTCAAGTTTTTTTCTAAGATTCAAACAGGGTCTCTGATTTGCAAAAAGCAACGAAAAATAAGTGGCAAATTTTATTCCAACCGCCGGGTGACCGGTTTCTGGCGGTTTTCCAGTCTGTGGGCATTTTCAATAGGCTGGGGCTGCATCATGAATACATAGATGTATTGGCATATGCAAGAGGTCACCCTTGCCTTGCCCACGGTCCCATTAGAAATCAGTAAACAGCTCTGGAGGATTACACCAGAGTGACCAACTCTGTGATAATATATAGATGCCTGGCTTGTTGATTTACCCCTATTGTTAAGATATTATCGGATTGGTTTGGTATTCAGTCTTCGCAAGTGATGTTTCTGCATGACACAACTTCTCTATTTGGTGTTTGAAAACAATTTAAGTGAAAATGTCAATCGGTATATACGCACTTTGGGCCTGCAGTCTGGAAATGAAGAATAAAGCCATAAATCTTTTGGTGACGGGTGAATGAACAATCCTGTATACGCGCGCCATGTCCACTGTGCATGCAGTTCCTTCCTCCATGATGTTACCAATGACCAGGGGTGCGTTTTGGCGGTCACAAACAGCCATGAACCAAGAATTTGTTCGATTGCTTCTTGTCGGTGAATTTCTTTGGGAATTTGAAATAGGCGAAAATTACGCATCATTATGAAATCCTCAAATTTCCAAAGTAATTAAACAAAGAGAAACAACAGAACCAGTTTTCGGTTATGACCGCCAAAACGCACCCAAGAACAAAGTGGGCAACGAATACACCGATTTTAAGAGACGTGTTTTTTGGCCCGGGTTGGAACAGACTTGGGGTCTAAATTTTGGTAATAAATCTCATACAACTTTTTAAAACTCTGATTTTCTACTAAGCAACAAGTTCCTCAAAAAGCCCAAATTGAACAATTAGGAGGAATTACATCCGAAATAAACAATACTCCAGCTCCAGACCTGCCCGGGGGTTTAAGATAGTTATTTTTTATTATAATAATAATAATAGTAATAATAATAATAAATAATAATCATGAGTTTGGCCTCTTAACTTCCATGGCCAGGCAGACACCATTCTGGAGTAGCACTGATAAGGTGTGCCGTGGCTAATGAGCTCATTATAGATCAGAAAAGAAAACCGCAGAAAACCGGAGGGCAACTGGAGGTTGGGGTAAATTGTGCCCCCCCCCCCTCCCCCCAAAAAAGGGTTCGACCCTCACCCCTGGATCAGCCTAGCTATTTGCTTCTTCTGTTGTTGTTGCCGCTGCGGTTGCTGTTGTTGTTGAACTTTTCTAAAAAAACGACTAAAACAAATAGCGGGATCGGTTTTGTTTTTACTGATTGCCTCTCTTCCGCTTAATTCGCACCAGGTGGTACAACCCACGAACATTTCAGTGGTTCTGCGGCGATTTTTCCCACAACCCCACGGCACCAACCACAGCCTCGGTATAACGAGCGCCTCCACATCGACTTACAGACTGGTGGACGAGGCACTCCACGTCGGCGACACTGCACACTTCATAATTCAAGCCAAAGACGACGAGGGCAGGAACAAGACCTTCGGTGGCGATTTCTGGTTTCCGGTTTTAACCAGTGCCGTTGGTGCGCACCCAACTACTGGAGGGCGCACTGCTGGATCTGTGGTGGACCACAACAACGGCACGTACAGTGTATTCTTTTACGCTGGCTGGGAGGGAACCGCTCACATTCGCATGACGCTGGCTGCCCCGAGCGAGGCTACAAAATGGCTGCGGGAGAAATTTTGGCCTATTGAAAAGCACATTTTCTGGACGGCAACGTTTATTGGTCGGCGTAACAAAACCGTAACCGAAGCAACCTTGTGCTATCTCTTGAGAAATGTGACGTCATCGCAGCATTGTATTGTCGATTATAACCCCAAAGCCACTGGCCTAACAGCTTTGCACTGTGAAAAGCCGAAGAAAGATTTGGCGTGTGACGATCTTCGAACACTTAAGCTTAACGGGACGACCTTAACAAACAGAATTAAGCAACTGACCGATGAAGACGGGAAACTATTTCAAGGGTAGGTTGTGATATACTACTACATTGTATAGCTGTAGAAGGACGCACTTCTTATGCAAATTAAACGTCGACAAAGACCGGCACCAGACTAGCGAAGTGAAAACAAAGCCTTGCCAACGGGAAATGTGGGAATTTCAGCGTCAGTTGGCGTTTTCATGGGATTTTAAAAACACCCAAATCACAAAGCAAAATTGTGTTCTATTTGTCACTGTCCTCATCATACTCGAAACTCCGATATGTTTCAGGCAAATGACATTTGATATGTCGAATGAATGAAAGACGACCCAAGATACCAAGAATAAGCTCGCGAGATTTGTTTTGTATACAACAGATTTTGTTCTCATCGCGCAAACTGGTATCTGCATGTTTACCAACGTGAGAAGTTATGTCCTCATTGGTGATCCCCATACTTCCCAGGTTGTATCGTAAAGTTGGCGCGTGATCCTTGGCTATACGGCATTGGTTTATGACTTCTGACCAGCGCCCACTTTTGTGATTTTTACCCCAAAGTTTGCATTAAAAGCCGACTCGAACGTAGACTACATATCGTTTGAATAATTAGGCTATACAGTGTTCATGGGGAAAATCCTCCAGTTTGGCTATACATTATACATGTACTTCCAATCGACCGAGGGAGCTGTAACGACCCGATTGTCGGTGTTAACGTACTTGCTTTCAACTAATACGTCAAACTGTAAAATGTATCGCAGCATGATCCTCACAAATAGACGATATGGGTACTGATTGTGTGTATTGATCAAGAAGACAGGTTTTACTAATGCAACCTACAAGTGTTCTACACTTAATTGTCAACTGGAACTTTTTTTATGCAGAAAAAATCAGATGCAAAGGCTTTTACAAGGACCACAGAAACTCTCGTTAGCAAGTGAGTATAGTCTTCTCGTATGAATGCTCAATAGTCTATGGTGTCGGCGTACGTCCGCTATCTCGAGATCACCTTTTTGTTGTAAAAGTCCCCAAATCATTTACAAAAGCGTAAACACAAGACGATTATTTGCAAATATAATATTGGACCAAGATGTCACAACAAATAGAAAATGTTCACAACAATCTAAGGACTGTGGCCTCTTTTTCGGCAACTGTTTGTAAAATTTGTTTGTAAAAGTTTTTCAAGGGGTTGGGCTAGACACGTTGTTCTTGTAAAGCTGTACCTGACACCACCCCTCCCTCAATAAAACCATGCCTTCGCAATGTAAATCGTATTTTAAAACCATTACAGAATCACCTAACTGGACTCTTGAGGAGAGTCCGGCGCCAGTCTGCCAACCCGATGCCAAGCGCCTTGTGAACGATGGGTTCTGGGTCAACCAAAAGTGGAACTACCTCCAGTGCAAGGTCCGGAGATGGGATGATCCAGCAGCAGTCAAGGAGTGCTTACGTCATAAGCACGTTTACATCCTCGCCGACTCTACTGTGCGGAGCTGGTACGTCGAGCTCACGAGGAAGCTGGGTTTGCCCTGGAAACATCTACCGGGGAAAGGCAAACGTGGGCACTTCATGCACAGCTACCACGCTCGTATTGACTTAAACATGACTTACCGTTTCCACTCCCGTGTGTTGTTAGAATCTCCACTCTCCTTGGATATAACGAAATATGAAGTGGACCTGCTGGATGGCATACCAAGTCAAGACTGCGACAGGTATATCCTCGTCTTCTCTCTGTGGGCGCATTACACCCAGTGGACGCGGGAGAGCTACATTGAACACGCGTTGCTTCTCAAAGAAGCCGTCTTGAGGTTCAGGAAGAGGTGCCCTGACGTCCCCATTGTCATGAAAGGCACCCACCCGAGGCAACACGAGAATGCGCTTAAGGCGGTTATCTGTAATGATTATACAATTTGGGCTTTAGGTCGCACGTTACGGGCGATATTTCGAGGGACCGGGGTGTATTACTTTAACGTGTGGCAGATGAATATAGCGTACGGGCCAGCCAAAATACACATGCCACCGCCAGTTATCACCGAAGAGGTAAACTGGCTTTTATCATATGTCTGCCGGTAAAACATACACGTTTCTTCCAAAGTATGGCCTACGCATTTGTATCAGCTTGTATTTACATGTTTAATATACTATAGAGAAAGTCTTGATGATACTGGTAATGCACCTATCAATTTTCCCCACCCCCAACCGGGCCACCCCACCCAACTGGTCGGGATTGGTATCTTTTTTCGTGCCTAAGTGTGAAGACTTTGGTTCTTCTTTGAGTGTAAATACAAAAATCGGCCCTTAGTATAGGCGATTGGGTGCCACACGGTGGGTTTTGGTCACTTACGTAATGACAATCCCTACATAGGGGTGGGGTAGGGGGGGGGGGGACATTTATTGAAGGGTGCATATTAAGCTTTGAGCAAGATCGGGCAAGAAGTATTATCGGCGTACGTGTGACGTCATAGTGAAACCTGAAGTGCAGTGCAGTTGAGTGCAAGCGAATGAAGTACGCAGGCGTGTCTTTGTCAAAGACAGGATTTCAGATTGATTCCCTTCATGCGCGCCAGTTCCTGGCAAAGTCAACAGAAGAGGGCGATCCACTTACGCGAGCGAACTATCCTAACTCCGTCTTGGGAACTTTGGACTGAAGGCTGTTAAACGCCACTGTCTTCAGTGTGTGCGCGCTTGAGGTATGTTTGGAATTTCCCTGGTCCAGTTGCCGAAGTTCCGGAGACGAGATTTGGATAGTTCGCTCGCTCGAGAGGATCGTATTGACAGCGCCCGCTACCAGTGGCTTTGTCGGAACAGGCAGGCATGTGTGGGGAGTAAATTCGAACTCCCGTCTTGAACCTAGACTAGCAGGCCTGCAGCTTCACGCGGTCCATGATAACACCACGTGTTTTGCATCCGGAAGTATAACTGTATACTTACGAAGAGGAGAGTTAACTTTCGTTGGACTATTAAAGCTAACATTTGCGATTTTTTGCATTCATATATCAGTCTAACTACCTTTCCGGTTACCATCAAGTATATTACAAGGGAAACTTACGACTTCCGGAATGCCATACCGGTGTCGCGTGAATATGAAAATCCGACTTGTTGGATATACTGCGCATGCTCAGTAGGTCCCCGTACATGAGAACAAAATGAGACACGTGTATATTGTAAGGGCAAGGGTATACGGGTGAGGATTGGGGCGAGGGAAGGGTTAGGGTTGGGATGAGGTTTGAGGCGATGCCATTGTCAAAAATTGTCTTCATTATAAAAACGCAATTGTACATGTGTTGCAATGCATCATGGTTAAAGAGTCGGATATTCATGGGAGCCGGATATTTATGACAACGACGCTTTAAAAAAGCACTCTTGGGCACTACTCTCCTGTATAAAAGTACAGGGCCGTTTTAATTTACGCTCAAAGGACCAAAGTCACTTCCCTTGGGCACAAAAAAACATATCCTACGTCCACGGTGGGGGACAATAGATGCACATTAGTATTAATGCCGTCGGTGTCATGTCCTTTTATATTTTTGAAGTATACATTTGTATTTGAATAAATAATGGTAAGAATTCTTCGAGTGTATTAATTATACAATTTCAGTATTCTGTGCTAATTATATTTGTGCTGTGGTTCCATTGTATTAACTGGCGGCGGAAAATGGGGCCAGGGGGCCACCCCCCACCCATACATACAGACTTTTGACAGTTCAGCATAAAGAAAAACAGAAAAAGGGGCAGCAGCCGGCCGGCACCGGCGCTGCTTTGGCCCCCATTTTTAAAAGTGTTCCGCCGCACCTGGTTGTACTTCTATTTTTTTGGGTCTAAACTGGTGCCCCGACTCCTTTGTTGTGATCCCTATCCCTGGTCGTGACCAGTAGCATAGCTGGGGGGGGGGGGGGGGGGGGGGCTTGATCTCCTGTGTGAACCTTTCCACCTCCCTCGAAGAATCTGAATATTTATATTAATCCGTTGATCAGATGTCTACCGTGTGTTGAAATACGTTCAAGTTTGGACGTAAGGGTATTGAGAGTGCCATCAATGAAAAACTTAAGCCCAACCACCCTGCACACTGTGAAGACATTTTAGAATCTGGTCTTGAAAATGTCCATACAAATATTAACCTCTCCCTTAAACTGACTTTTGAGAGCTATTTTTATCAAGCCCCCCCCCCCCCCCCCCCCTAGCACGCTGGTGCAATTTGTCTAAAAGTCGTCGCTGCGGGCAGCAAACATCTCTGACGTCATAACACGAACTCCCCTTTTGTGTCCACACTAGCACAAAGGGGAGTTTTTTGTTATGACGTCAGATTTGACGACTTTTAGACAAATTGCACTAGCGGGCTATGCTGTGCTAGAGGATTTGATAAAAATAGCTCTCAAAAGTCACTTTTTTTGTCATTTCATGGTAGAAATAATTGGCTGTTTTATTTTACAATAAGGAGTCTACATAAAACTACAAAATGAAACAGACTTCTCTCAGCAATCAACATCCTCTTTATTAAGTGGTTTGATTATTAATTGTTCCCACCGTACACTTTTATTTACTTATAACATTTAAGTTTCCCCATGATATACCCGAACAGGAAAAAACCGGTTTCCTTTGGGGCCGTACTTATTATTATTATTATTATTATTATTATTATTTGTTTTTCTTTTTTAGTCAATGGAGTTTTAAAACTCCTTTTATTCAGTTTCCAACAAATCTCAAATGTACATTTTATAAAAATTTACAAAACGTAAGAGGGACTGAAATGTGTACAAAAATAAAATCACATGATTAAGGTATACTTTAAAAGAGTTTGCTGGTAATGTTTCTGCCAATTAATAGTTAAAGAGAATTTTATCGTTTTTTAAATAACATAATACTTGATTTTTCCCATACATTTGACTAAAAATATTATCTGGAAGCCTGTTTCTTTCATGTCTAAGTGTGTTCCTTATATGGTTCTGGTACTTCTTCAAAATTGTGTTATCGTTAAGAGAGTCTAGTTTATCCATATTGTGGCATCTAGTCAACCAAATGATTCGGAGCAACTTACTTATTAAAAATAAGGAAATGGCGGACATGTTTTTCCCGTATCCCAAAATGCGATTACTGTCGTTGAGAAAGAAATACCTTCTCCCAGTATATCTTCTCATTGTATTCTCCACAAAAAGCCAGGCAGGGATAGTTTTACTACAGTACAAGAAAAGATGTTCAATAGATTCCTTTTCACAATTACATAAAACGCATTTGTTTTCAACCACCTTGTTCATTTTCATAAGAACGTCTTTGGTTGGGAGAATTCTATTCCGGATACGGTACCAAACATCCTTGTCCTCGTAATGAATTATGTTGCTGCAAGCATTTCTCCAAATTTCTTCCCAGTTAAGGGGGCTGAAAATATTGAGTTTCTGTTGCCACTTAGTTTGTGCCTTACTGGGTATGAAATCCTTCATAACCATACTAGAGTAAGTATCCTTGACTGTAATCTGAGAAACCGGAAGAGGGTCGGTATTTTTTCCCGTCAATTTGACGTACAGAAAACTACTGAAATGATTAGGTGGCCCTTCCCTGATTTCATTAACAAAAATATCTGCAATTTTTCTGCAAAAGTTGGCCCGAATTCTGCCCGCATTGATGGGACGAATGTTACATTTAGCAGAAAGTTCGTGAACACTAATAATTGTTTGATCTCGAAGGATATGTTTAAGGCGAATAAGACCAACCGGTTTTAAGATCTTGGAATTCAGTTTTCCATTTCCTCCCGTAATGATGTTATTGTTAAACAGCGGAATGTCAACAGCCTCATTTTTACAACTCACTTGAAAAGAGATATGCCCGCCAAGTTTTTGGAAAGATAAGTACTTCTCTATAAAAAGGAGGGGTACATGGGTTAATACAAGTGTCACCTTTAAAGATACACCATCCTAGTTTATCTTCTCCACTGGCTTCATTAATCCAATGCTCAAATAGTACCGTCCATTTATTTCTACTTTCAGTAAAGCGTTTCAGCCACTGTAACTTCAGAGCACATAATTTAAAATACACATTAATAACTCCAGTCCCGCCCATTTTAGAAGGAGCTCTCACGTTCTTTCTTTTCATTTTATCGCCCTTTCCAGACCAGTAAAAATTCCATATGGTGTCCTCAAACTTTTGAACAATATAATCGGGGCAAGGAAGAACTGAGCCATAATAAGCAAGGATTCCTCCAAACAGACTGTTGATGACTATTGCGCGTCCTTTTAGAGTGAGAGATCGTCCTTTCCAGCGGTCAAAAACGCGCTTGATTTTGCCAATTTTATCCTCCCAATTATCCTCGGGGCGCACATTGTTACCCACGATGATGCCCAAAATGTTGATGCTATCGTTGCGCCATTGGAAATGTACTGGCTGATCAGTTCTGTTCTTCCAATGCTCCTAACCAGAGCCCAACAATTGTTTGCACATTGATTTTTGATCCGGACCCTTCACTGTAAGTATAAAAAATTATTTCTAAAATCTCGAATTCATTGTTCTTACTTATAAAAACAGTGGTATCGTCAGCATGCTGAATTATTTTGACATTATCTTGTGTGGGAAGGGTTATCCCGGATATACCTTCATTTTTTTTGTATGAGGCAACTTAAACCTTCGACACAAATAGCGTATAGTAAGGGCGAAAGAGGGCATCCTTGGCGAATTCCCCTTGTGGCTGAAAACGGTGCAGTAAGGAAATTGTTCACATTAACTGAAATTTGGGGGTTCATGTAGAAAATTTGTACCCATTTGATGAGTTCAACCGGAATATTCATTTTGTTCATAATGGCATATCTCCACTCTATTCTGTCGAAGGCTTTTTCTTGGTCTACACTAATGATAGCTCCATTTTGGTTGGTGATGTTAACGTAATCCACAGTATCCCGTAAAACCATCAAATTCTCGGCAATATTACGTCCCTTGACACCACAGGTTTGACATTCACTGATCAAAGAGGGCATGAGTTTAGTCAGGCGTTTAGTTATCACTTTTGAGATTATTTTATAGTCAACATTGAGCAAACTTATCGGTCTCCAATTTTTCAAATCATCCCGGTCCCCCCAATTTTTATAAATGAGTCTCACCAGAGCAAGGTTCATCAAATGCGGTAGGTTCCCTACGCTTCTGCAATTATTAGCTATTTCAACAAAATCATTTTTTAAAAGATACCAGAATTTTGTGTAAAACTCGACCGTTAAGCCGTCAAAACCGGGAGCTTTATCTAAAGCCATATCTGTAAGCGCTCCGTATAATTCATGAACATCAATGTCCTTGGTAACCTCATCAGTGAGTTCTTCATCCCACTGACGGGAACTAACCGCATTCAGAATCTTGTTCATATGATAATTATTGGTTCCTTCGGAAGAGAAGAGTTTTTGGTAAAAACTATTAACATGCTTCAACATAGAAGGCGATTGCTTAATAACTTCGCCTTTGTCCGTCTTTAAAGATCTAATGCTATTATTCTTATGTTGTTGCTTAACCGCTTCAAAGAAAAATTTACTAGGTTTTTCTCCTCCTACTTTCTGCTTATTATAGTACTTTTGTCGGACCTTTTCCCATTCATAGTGATCGTACTCTTTAATTTGGTCTTCGACCAAGTCCAACTCATCTTGGTAGGTATTTAACTGAGGATTCGAGATAATGAAATCATATCGTTTTTGAAGATTGACACGTTTTTTCTTATCTTGACGATTTTTCCAATTAGCGTGACCTTTGATAGTGTCTTTCAGCTTACTTTTTCCAATATCCCACCAAACATGAATAGAATCATACCTATCTTTTCGTGTCACCCAAAATTCCCAAAAGTACTCTATCTGATCTTTACATTGTTTATCATCAAGAATTTCATTTGGACAGATCCACCTTCCTGGCCCAAAATCAACTTGGTTATCAATAAGGCGAATAATGACTGCATTGTGGTCAGAAAGACTTGTGCTGTCAACTGTAATTTCTGTAACTTGGGCAGTCAGGTTTTCTGACGTGAAAATGTAATCAATTCTGCTAGTTTTTCTCAGCCCTTTGTGATAGAAAGTGTAATTTGGTTTATCGGTAAAATTTCCACAGTCAAACAAATTGTTCGTTTCTAGAAAAGACTGTAAAAGATTAGCACTAGGTTCATTTTTGTTGACATTAAGCTGACAATTAAAATCGCCGCCCACAATGCAGTCATTTTCCACTGGGTTCCTATCAAAATGCTTCAAGATATCCTTGAAAAAACTATTCTCTCGGAAATGTTGTTCGGGGCATAGATGGAATACAAAGAAATGTAGTAACCATCAAATTCTATATCTCCAGTAACCCATCTGCCTTTGTTATCACACGAATGATTTGAAATATTGATACCACTTTTTTGGGAGGTGAGAATGGCGACGCCACAACTGCTTGTGGTTCCATGGCTAAAAATTATATCACCACCCCATTGCTTCCGCCACACCATCTCATCACCTGGTTCACTGTGTGTTTCTTGAAGCAAAGCCAAAGAAATTGTTTCCTAGTGAGATAATCAAAAACCTTGTCCCTTTTCTGATCATTTCTTAAACCATTGACGTTTAGTGTAGCTATCAAAAGGGTCATTAATAAAAATAGAAAAAAATAATGAACGCATGAATATGACATGTAGGAAAGAACCGTCGTGCACTTAATTGTGAGGTCAATGCATTTTCCCCCTACCTCTGCCCTTACTCGGTTTCATTGACTGCGATAAGTGAGCTGTCTGGCTACTCTGTCTTTGCAGGGCTACAGCCCCAGTTCCTCTCTTTTTGCGAAAGCGCTGGGTTCCTTTTCTGACATAGGGCACCAACACTTCTTGACTGGATTCATTTTGTTCAGTTTCCATGCTGTATTGCGACTCCTCGTGTTCGCTGTCCGATGCGTTGTCCTGCCGGTCCTGCCGGTCCTGCCGGTCCTGCCGGTCCTGCCGGTCCTGCCGGTCCTGCCGGTCCTGCCGGTCCTGCCGGTCCTGCCGGTCCTGCCGGTCCTGCCGGTCATCTCTACTTGTCGACGGCCTCTCATCTACCGGTTTCCTTGACGTTTCTTTTTCCTGCCCAAACTGGTGTCTGTGGGGTTTGTCCGCACGATCTTCGGGCTCTCGTCTCTGCTCTTCCTTATGGTACTCCTCTGTGGGTGGTCGTGGTTGTTGGTCCTTTTCCTGGGTCTTTGTGCGTTGGTTGCCGTCCTGTCCTTTCTCGTGCTGTGCCGACTGCGCTACCCCCCGCGGACCTGACTGCGAGACTGCCCACAGAGTTGGCTCTTGGACCGCCCGCGGAACTGCCTTGTGAACTGCATGACGGCTCGGCTGTTGAAGCAATTGTGCGCTGGGTTGGCGGTCGGCTTCCTGTATCTGGTGGTCTGTCCGCGGTTCCCTGGTCGCCTGCTGGTGCGTCTCTTCTTTTGAAAGTTCTTGTGTTTGCTCATTGTGGTGTACATTTCGTTTCTTTGGCTTTGTATCGTGTTCCCGTTCCACTCTTTCTGCCCAGGTAGCCGTATCTGCATTCTCTGCTTCTTCCTCTTCTACTCCTTCTATCTCGTCGTTCCCAGAGCTGTCCTCTGTTGTGTAGCCTTCAAAGGGGGCTCGGACAACTCGACCGTTGGCCGACTCGACTCGAGACAACTCGACCGTTGAGACAACTCGACCGTTCAGACAACTCGACCGTTTTTTTGTCAAATGGGAAGACAAGTCGTCCGTTGAGACAACTCGTCCGTTGAGACAAGTCGTCCGTTGAGACAAGTCGACTCGTAGATAGGGGAATTGGTTGTGGAAGGAACGGCACGGGGTGACTTTTGATGGGCAGGACAGCGCTGTCGTTTTGGACGGGGCTTGGGTACACAGGGGGCCGGGATGGACGCAGGCATGACAGGGGGCCGGGTAACGTGAATTGTCGTGCCGGTCTATATTTTGTGGCACGGGGCTGGGATTGGATATATATGCGGGGCCGGGAAGTTTTCTTTTTGCGGGGTGACATGGTTGATAGCCCGGACAGCGCTGTCGTTTTGGACGGGGCTGGGGTACACAGGGGGCCCGGGATGAGGGATTAGAATAACACTTTGATAACAAACTACATTTTGTAATCCACTAGCCTCTACACTGGCCATCATCAACTGAGATGTTTAAGAATACCGGCCTATCACCGCATCGGTGCGGCGATAAATACCGGTGCGGCTGGCCCGCCCGCGGAGTGCACCGTGCATGCCGCGTCGCTCTCGCGGGCCTTGCACGCGCTGGGTCCCGGCGTCGCGCTCGCCGTGCATGCCGTGTCACCGTACACCGACCGGGTCCCCGCGCACGGTAATACCACACATTCTGAACCATTCTGGGCCACGCGCACACGCAAATACCCAAACATTGACGGGCAACCTGTGTTGAAAATACCACGCGCTCCGCTAGCTACATCATGTACAACGCATCGCACGGTCGAGTTGTCTCCATGTCAAAGTCGACTTGTCTCAACGGACGACTTGGTAAACGGTCGAGTTGTCTGAACGGTCGAGTTGTCTGAACGGTCGAGTTGTCTGAACGGTCGAGTTGTCTGAACGGTCGAGTTGTCTGAACGGTCGAGTTGTCTGAACGGTCGAGTTGTCTCGAGTCGAGTCGGCCAACGGTCGAGTTGTCCGACATCCCTTCAAAGTCATCTTTGCCCTCGCTGATGTGCTCATCCATTGATGTAGTAATGCGTAAGTTGTGGTATTCTGCTCTATGGCCTCTTTCCCCACAGATGAAAACATCTCCCTTTAGCTGGACAGTCTCTCGCCAAGTGGCCTGGCTGCTGGCAGATTCTGCATGTTTTTTGCTGTCCTTTGTGCCTCACAGGTATTGTGAAAGATCCAATTTTCACAAAGCTGGGTATTGGCTTCTTTAAATCCCTTATCAGCATACTGCGGACTCCGTTCTCCACTTCTTTGTCGAAGGTGTGATATTGTCGTCGTTTGTTAATGACGGTACCGTATTGCGTAATGGCGCTGACTACGGCATCGTCTCCCATCTCATACGGCACATTTGCATACACAACAACAGAATTTAAGACGTTGGCCCGTTCACATTCCATCAGCATGCCTTAGAGTACAATACCACCTGTTGGTATCTCTTCACAGTCCTTTTCTTCAGCGAAGGTAACGTTATACCATCCATTGTTTAGTTGGGCTATGCACTTCGTTGCTTTGGTCGTACATAGTTTCTTTCCAATGGCATTGTATACCTCTTCTAGCATGATCTCAGCATAGTCCGTACGAAAACGTATTGTGTTAGGCCTGCGCAGGACTGGGTTAGGTCGTCGCTGGGTAGCCATCGCAATATGGCGTCGATGTGGACTGTGCCACAGAATACAAAATTAACGAAGACCAAAAAACTACGGTTTATGGACGTCTCCTACTATAATGAATACTATGTCCCACTCACTTTCAGCTGTCCACCGAAAGAGCATCAAACTCCGTCGCAAAACGGGTGGAAAATCGTGATTTTCACGGAGCACTTTCTCACGCGTGTTGCAGCCTCGAACGCTATTATTATTATTATTATTATTATTATTATTATTATTATTATTATTATAATTTTCCTCAATTGCCGGTTAGGGCGACACATAATCCTGGAAAAGAGTGGGTTAGGGTGACCTGGTCGAATAGGGCGACAATTTGGTGTCGCCCTATTGTGAAAGTCGCCCCTTTGGAGTGTTTTTTAGTAAGGCGCGTTGGGAAAGTGCTCTAAAAGGGCGACACTCGTGTCGCCCCAATAAGGTTATTTCGGGAAGAGTCGCCCATTTGCCGCATCCAGGAGATTTCTAATTATTATTATTATTATTATTATTATTATTATTATTATTATTATTATTATTATTATTTTTGAGGTACAGTGAAGCCACAAAGGCTTCATTTATTTCATTATCTCCACATATGTTTACAATGAGAACAGATATTTACAAAATTGTAGCAAAAACAACAGAAACGATTATCTTTATACAATTAAAACAATAATTGTCGGGGAAAATAATTTAAAATAAAGATATAAACAAAATCAAAAAACTTTCCTCTCAGCGGACTTAGATAATTATCTGAAGCAAACAGTTTTACAAAACCTGAAACCTGGGAGTAGTTGTTTACAAAGGAATTATTTTGCCAAAGAGTTGCATGAAATCTAGGTTGGATAACCTTGTTTTTTCCGTAACAAGCGAAAACTTTAAAACTTGTTTATACATATGTAAAATAAATAAATCGGCAACCGGTTTATCCACGTCTAAATTCTTGCACCTTACCTTCCAAATTATATTATGACATTTAGCAATAAGAAATAAGTGTACATCAGACAGTGCATCTCCATATCCCAATATTCTGTTACAATCATTAAGATAGAAACATTTGTTAGCGGTGTGACATTTAATTTTGTTCTCAATGTAAATCCAACAAGAGAGGGTTTTTCTACAATATATAAACAAGTGCTCTAAGCTTTCAGTTTCTTCTTTACATAACCCACATTTAACATCTTGAACTTTCTTCATTTTAAACAGCAAATCTTTAGTGGGTAGAATTCTATGTCTTAATTTATACCAAAGATCTTTATCATTGTGATCTAACAATTTACAGTTGGAATTTTTCCAAATCTCTAACCAATTAAAGGGTTTAACAACTTTTAATTTATTTTGCCACATAATTTCTGCCTTAGGAGGAACATAAGCTTTTTTAATCAAATTATTATACATTTCTTTCACAATGATTTTACTAACATGCAAATCGTCGTCGTCACTCGAACAGATATACATGGAATCAATAATTCGGTTAGCCGGACCTTCTCTGTTTTCCTCTAAATAGTCCGAGGCTATATTCCGTTTAAAATTAGCTAATATTCTACCTGCATTAATTGGTCTAATATTACATTGTTTGGCTAAAGCTTGTGGAGAAATTATCTTGCCTTTTTCCATAATTTGTCCAAGATGAACAATACCCAGTGGAATCAAAATCTTTGAAACCATCTTTTTTTTTGCCTTTCGTAATAACGGTATTGTGAAATAAAGGAATTTCTAGCGTCTCGTTGATACAACTTATGCGGATGTCCACTTTGCCATGCATATTTCTGAAAGCTAAAAAAATATCCCTGTAAAAGGGAGGCGTACAAGGATCCAGTTGTTTGGGATTATTAAAAATGAACCAATCTAACAATTTACCCCCACTCGCTTTCTTTATCCAAAAATCAAATAGAATGCACCATTTCCCACTGGTTTGGTGAAATCGTTTTAACCATCTTAGTTTGAGGGCTTGGAGTTTGAAGTCAACATTAATAACTCCAGTACCACCCAAATTCGGTGGACCTTGAATGGTATTCCTTTTTATTTTATCTTTCTTACCCTGCCAGTAAAAATCCCAAATAGAGTGATCTAATTTCTTGATCAAGTAATCGGGGCAGGAAAGTATACTACCATAGTACGCCAAAGTACTCCCGACCACCGAATTAACGGCTACAGCCCTGCCTTTCATGGTAAGGGATCTTCCCTTCCACCTTTTCAGCACATGACTAATTTTGCTAATTTTCTCATCCCAATTTTCTTCTGGGCGAATGTAATTGCCAAAATAAATGCCTAGAATTTTGAGTTTATCTCTTTTCCACTGGAAATTACCTGGGTTGTCAGTTCTATTTTCCCAAGACCCAAGCCACAAACCAGTTGTTTTCTGAAAGTTGATTCTGGAACCGGAACCTTCACTGTACGTATACAAAATTTTGTCCAACACTTTAAAATCTTTGTCGTCATTAATAAAAACACTGGTATCATCAGCGTGTTGTATAATCTTAATACACTCATTAGTAGGTAAGACAATTCCGCTAAGAAACTCGTTATTTTTAATTAACTTACCCAAACCTTCAACGCATATAGCATACAGCAGGGGAGAAAGAGGACAGCCCTGTCTTATTCCCCTTGTTGCTTTAAAGGGAGCCGTGAAAAAATTATTAACATTAATGGAAACTAAGGGATCAGAATACAGGATTTTGATCCAATCACTTAAATAATCAGGTATGTTGAGTTTATCTAGAATAGCGTACAAATATTTCCATTCTATTCTGTCGAATGCTTTTTCTTGATCGAGACTAATAATAGCTGCCCCTTGATTCGTGTGGTTGACATAGTCTATGGTATCTCTGATAATCATTAAATTATCCTGAATATTCCTGTTTTTTACTCCGCAAGTCTGAGCCTCATCTATCATACAAGGCATAAGATGAGATAAACGTTTGGTAATAACTTTTGATATAATTTTGTAGTCAACGTTTAACAAACTAATTGGTCTCCAGTTTTTAAGATCTTCTCTTTCCCCTCTGTTTTGATAAAGGAGTCTAATAAGAGCCATGTTCATAGTGTGAGGAAGCATGTTATTAGTTTTACAGAAGCTGACTACCTCGTGAAAATCATGCTTAATTAGATCCCAATAATGGGTGTAGAATTCCGTGGTTAAACCATCCATACCAGGAGCCTTATCTCTAGACATGTCTTTCAGGGCATCTGAAAGCTCATCTATACCGATGTCTTTATTCATATCCAGAAGTAAATCGTCCTCAAAGTGAACTGCTTCAAATTGGTTAATGATTTTGTTTAAGTGAAAATTGTTAATACCTTCGGAAGAAAACAATTTGACATAGAAATTTCTAACATGGTCCAACATTTGGTTGGGGGAATTAAAAATTTCCCCTTTGTCGTTCTTAAGATTAAATATCATATTATAACTCCGCTGTTGATTAACTACCGAAAAGAAAAATTTAGTTGGTTTTTCACCGTCAATTTTTTATTTATTATGATATTGTATTTTTGCTTTCTTCCATTCCCTGAATTCGTGTTCCTTGAGTTTTCTCTCGATGTTAGAAAATTCTGCCTTAGTTTTGGTTTGTGGGTTATTTATCAAATTATCATATTGCTTTTGAAGGTTCATTTTTCTTTCTTCTCCATATAAAACTTACATGAAGTGTAATCTCTGATAATTTCCTTTAATCTGTTCTTTCCTATGTCCCACCATTCTAAAATGGAGTCGTGCTTAGTTTTTTTAGTTACCCAAAAATTCCAAAAATGAAAAATCCTCCATTCTAAATCATCGTCTTTTAAAGACTCGTTATCACATATCCAACGACCTGGACCTAATTTCACTTTACTAAAATCGACACGAAGAATAATAATGCTATGGTCGGAAAGACCAGAGTTTTCAACAGTCAAAGCTTTGATGTAAGGTATTAAATTTTCTGAAGCCAAAAAATAGTCAATTCGACTAGATTGATGGAGACCTTTATGAAAAAAGGTATATTTAGTCTCATTACGGTTGAGACCTACATCATATAAATTGTTGTCGTCCAAAAATTTCTTAAGACAAGACGAATTGGGGGTGATAACATTATCCGCAAGAATCTGACAATTGAAATCACCTGCAACAATGCAATGATTATCAACCATATGTTTATGAAATATTATGCCAAAATGCTGAAAAAATGTATTTCTGATAGCGGGTGTATTTGGAGCATACACCGAATAAAAGGTAATGAAATTATTATTGAATTTAATGTCCCCTTTAACCCATCTACCGTCATTATCATGCTCACAGTTAACAATATCAAGGCCGCTTTTACTTGAAGTTAAAATAGCAACTCCCTTACTGTTTCTAATGCCGTGACTGAAGGCAATGGAGCCTCCCCATTGTTTCTCCCAATTTCGTTCATCATCCACTTCACTATGAGTTTCTTGTAAAAGAACAATGGCAATTTTCTTACGAGTAAGGTAATTGAAAATCATATCCCTTTTCTGACTATTTCTCAAACCATTTACGTTGAGGGAGGCTATTGTCAAGGCCATAAGAAAAAATAAACTGAAAGTGAAAATTAACACTTTAGGTTATGAATCATAACTTTTTACCTCGTCCCCTTCCTTTGCCTGGTTGGGAAAACGAAGGTTCACGGGTCTGCAGAGCCGTAGATCCAGTCCCCCTTTTTTTCCTGTATCGGCGAACTCCGTGGCGGACATACGGAACGTAGTCCCCTTCTGGATTGTCCGTGCTTTCAGTGTCCCCGTCGTGGTGCATATCTGATTCGTTTTCTGTTTCACTTATCTGGTCTTGTTCACTGTCATCCGAGTGTTCGTTTTGAAGTTTTCTTTTCCTCCTTTCTTTCGCCTGCCGGTCTTTCGCCTGCCGGTCCTTCGCCTGCCTGCCCTTCGCCTGCCTGCTCTTCGCCTGCACGCCCTTCGCCTGCACGCCCTTCGCCTGCACGCCCTTCGCCTGCACGCCCTTCACCTGCACGCCCTTCACCTGCACGCCCTTCACCTGCACGCTCTTCGCTTTGCCCGGAGTAGCCTGGCCCGGAGTAGCCTGGCCCGGAGTAGCCTGGCCCGGAGTAGCCTGGCCCTGGTCTTGGGTCGCCTGGCAGCTGGTCTTGGGTCGCCTGGCCCTGGTCTTGGGTCGCCTGGCCCTGGTCTTGGGTCGCCTGGCCCTGGTCTTGGGTCGCCTGGCCCTGGTCTTGGGTCGCCTGGCCATGGTCCTGGGTCGCCTGGCCCTGGGTCGCTATCCCATCTACCCGCTGCCCTTGCGTTGCCGGTACATTCGTTACCTTACGTTGTGTTGTCTGCTGCCCCGTTGTCTGCTCCATTGGCTCCCCACCCATTGTCTGTCTGCTAGCGTCTCTTCCCTCGTAGAAACGGTCCATTTTCTCAGACCACTGTTCGTTGGTGTCGTACTCATCGCTTGGGATCACTAGAATAGGAATGTGATCGCTGACGGGCTCGTCATGTTCGGCAATGCCTTCACCTCTTGTGGATGAGCATTCGTCGTCGGAGGGGGTTGCTATCAGATTGTGGTATTCTGCCCTATGACTTGTTGCGCCACAGACGAAACACTTCCTTCTGGCCGGACAGTCTCTTGCAAAGTGTCCTGGCTCGTTACACAGCCTGCATGTTTTTTGTTGTCCTCTGTGCCTGACCGTAAGCGTGAAAGAACCTATTCTTACGTAACTGGGGATGGCTTTCTTTATGTTTCTTAGGAGCATGCTGCGAACGCCGTTCTCCACGCTTTTGTCAAAGTTGTGGTATTGTTTCCTTATATTGGCGACAGTTCCAAATTCCATCATCGCGTTGATTACGACATTACCCGTCATCTCGTAGGGTGCCTTGATGTATACTACCGTAGAGTTTAGCACGTTTGTTCTTTCACAATGGACGACGACGACGACGACGACGACGACGACGACGACGACGACGACGACGACGACGACGACGACGACGACGACGACGACGACGACGACGACGACGACGACGACGACGACGACGACGACGACGACGACGACGACGACGACGACGACGACGACGACGACGACGACGACGACGACGACGACGACGACGACGACGACGACGACGACGACGACGACGACGACGACGACGACGACGACGACGACGACGACGACGACGACGACGACGACGACGACGACGACGACGACGACGACGACGACGACGACGACGACGACGACGACGACGACGACGACGACGACGACGACGACGACGACGACGACGACGACGACGACGACGACGACGACGACGACGACGACGACGACGACGACGACGGCGGCGGCGGCGGCGGCGGCGGCGGCGGCGGCGGCGGCGGCGGCGGCGGCGGCGGCGGCGGCGGCGGCGGCGGCGGCGGCGGCGGCGGCGGCGGCGGCGGCGGCGGCGGCGGCGGCGGCGGCGGCGGCGGCGGCGGCGGCGGCGGCGGCGGCGGCGGCGGCGGCGGCGGCGGCGGCGGCGGCGGCGCCGGCGCGGCGGCGGCGGCGGCGGCGGCGGCGGCGGCGGCGGCGGCGGCGGCGGCGGCGGCGGCGGCGGCGGCGGCGGCGGCGGCGGCGGCGGCGGCGGCGGCGGCGGCGGCGGCGGCGGCGGCGATTAGCCAGTCCTTCAGCACAGATAGAGAAAAGAAGTGGGGACAATGGACAACCCTGCCTGATACCGCGAGTTATTTCAACGGGGGAACCGATGTAGTTATTAACTATTTTTCGACAGCTCGGTTGGCTGTATAGAAGTTTGATTCCTTTAATTAAAAACGGGGGAACACCTAATTTATCCGTGACTGCAAACATGTAATTCCAATTGATTCTATCAAAGGCATTTTCTAAATCTATACTAACTGCGGCTGCACCTAAATTTTCCCAATTTATATAATCTATTGTATCCCTGAGAATCATAAGATTGTCTTGAATTTTCCTAGATTTGACACCACACGATTGTTCTTCACCAATAATAATAGGCATGATATTTTTCAGACGATTAGTAAGAGTCTTAGCGAGAATTTTATAATCCACACATAACAGACTAATGGGACGCCAATTTTTTAACTCAAATTTACTCCCGACATTTTTGTAAATAAGTCGGATGAGGGCAGTATTCATGGAACGACCTAAATGACCCTTTTGAAAACTGTAATTAAAGACTTCGAAGAGATCTATACCAATAATATCCCAATATGTTTGGTAGAATTCCACCGTGAGGCCATCGATGCCGGGGGATTTATTTTTGTTCATTTGGAAAAGAGCATTTTTTAATTCAAGTAGCGTGAAATCATTCTCAGAACTTTCAAGAATATCCTCCGGAACGACGTTAGGAATCATAGAATTCAAAATAACGTTCATACCAGAAAGACATATATCCTCAGAAGTGTACAATTTACTATAAAAATCATTTACAACGGTTAACATGATTTGACTCTGATTGGCATAATTCCCCTCAGAAATCAATAATTTTTCCATTTTATTCTTCTGAACTTGTTGTTTTTCTAAATTTAGAAAATATCTAGAAGCTTTTTCGCCCTCTGTTTTAATTGTGTTTCTGGCTCTTATTTTGGATTTTTCCCATTCTTTAAATTCATAGGCTTTGATGGCTTCTTCGGTGATCTTAATTTCATCATAATTGGCATCGGTGGGATTACTAATTAATTTCCTATATTTTTCCTGAAGGCGAGAAAGGTCCTTTTTCGAATTCCTGGATTTTTCCTTGCTATAATCTTGGATTATTTCTTTGAGTCGAATCTTCCCAATTTCCCACCACTCAACTAAATTATTATGATTTTTCTTTTGGATTTTCCAAAAATTCCAAAAATGTTTTACTCGAAATACAAGATCTTCGTCATCTAAAATATTATTGTTGCAGATCCATCTGCCTTGCCCGTGGGATACCTCACTATCATTTAATTTCATTAAAAGAAGTTGATGGTCTGAAAGGCCGCTCACTCTACAGGAAATATTCTCTATTCTATGAAACATGTTAGAAGACACAAACAAATAATCGATTCTATTCGGCGTTTTAGTCGGTTTGTGAAAATGCGTGTAACCCTCATCATCCGGAAGTAAAGTTCTCCAAACATCAACGAGATCTTTTTCTTGTGTAACATTTCTCAGAATAATTTGGCTGCTATCGTTAATACGAAATTTATCTAAATTGCAATTAAAGTCGCCCCCTATGATCCAGTTTTCGTCCCCAGTGATACGGTCAGTCAGACCATCAAAAAAAATTGTCCTTTCACGGAGGTAATTTGGAGCATACACGGATGCTATAGAAATAACTTCATTGTCCCAATTTATATCACCTTTTATCCACCTACCATCGTCATCTTGCTTAATATTAGAAATAATAATTCCAGATTGTTTTGAGGTGAGAATAGCAACCCCCTTTGAATGGCGAGTCCCGTGATTGAAAATAATTTGACCTTCCCACTGTTTGCTCCAAATGTCCTCATCATTGCGATCGCTATGAGTCTCTTGTAAAAATACCAAGTTGAATTTACAATCTTTAAGATAATCAAAAAGCATATTTCTTTTCAGATCATCTCTGATACCATTAATATTAAGTGATGCTACTGTTAAGAAAAACATAGCAATCGCAATGAAGGGTAATAAGGACCTATCCATACAAATTTCATTTGAAATATTCACTTACATAGCCTTCTGACCTCGGCCACGTCCCTTAGGGTTGGATGTTTTCGTGCTATCCGATGTCGGCTGGGACAGACTGCGGTTTTGTTGTCCGCTTTCCTGCAGCGACCTCCTGTTTTGTTGCGAGGATGCCCCTCCCGATCCCCTCCTACGTCTGAAGCGTTGAACCCCCCTGCGTGTATATGGCACCCAATTGTCGTCGTCGTCGTCGTCGTCGTCGTTGCTGTGCTGATTATCAGATGGTGGGTCTTCCTGTTCCCTGTCTTTTGTGTCGCTTGCGTCGTCTTCATCCCTGAGTAGTTTCCTATTGGAATCGTCTGTGTCTTCCCTTTCCTTTCTCTTGCGTGATTCCTTTACACTCTCGTCCCAGAATCCAGTTGGCTTTGGTCCGGATGATGATTCCCCCTTCTTTTTAGTTGGCTCCCTCTCTTTTGTGTTCTCTCTTCTCTGCGTTGGTGCGAGTGCCTCCTTGAAGGATTTAGTGAGTTTTGTAGCTTGCGTGTTCTTCTTCGGCAGTGGATCCTCACTTGGTTGTGGGTTGCCGGGTACGGGTTTTTGGCCTTCCTCATCTCCCTTGACGTGTCTGTCTTCCGCGTCTTCTTGATGTTCCTCTTCTTTCTGGTCTTCCTCTCTATCTTCTGTGTGTTTGTCCTCTTTGTCGTTGTCGTCCGCGTATTGGTCCTCTCCTTTGTCTTCCGCTTGTGTATCCTCTTCTTCGTCGTGGTTTTCCTGGTTCTCGTCTTCTTGTTGTTCGTCCCTTCTGTCATCTTCCATGTCTTCGTAGTCGTTGTCTTCCTTCCTGTTGTGCCAGGCCGCTCTATGTTCTTGACTGCCGCATACGAAACACCTCCCCCTTTCCGGACATTCTCTGGCCATATGATCTGTTCCTTCACAGATCTTGCAGGTTTTCAGCTGACCCTTGTAGCGGACTGGTAACGAGAAACCTCTCACTTTGAGAAAGCTGGGGATGGGCTTCTTGACGTTTCTTACCAGGCAGCTCCTGACGCCCGTCTCCACTTTCTCGTCGAACTGGTGATATTGCCTACGGATATTGGCCACTGTTCCGTAGGCATACAGCATGCGGATGACATCCTCGTCTGACATTTCATAGGGACACTTGATGTATACCACCACTGCATTGAGGACGTTGGCTCTCTCACACTGGATAAGCGCATTGCGAATGAGTAATCCGCGCCCGGCTATCTCGATACAATCTCTCTCATTGTTGAAGGTTACGTTGTACCATCGGTTGGTAAGCTCAGCAATGCATACTATTGTGTCCACTTTGTCTAGCTCGAACTCCACTGCATTGTATACCTCTTCAGGCGTGACGGCCCTTTCAAACTGCTTTGTGCTGAAACGCACCGTGTGAGGCCTATTCAAAGCCGTACGTTGGTACGTGGCTACCAATATGGCGTCGCCTTCTTCGACGCTGGAAATTGTCAAGTGTTTAGATCAAGGCCTAAAAAAGGCCTGAAAATCACTTACAGAGATCCCAGAAAGGTCTTGTGGTGTCAGGAAACTCACAGAAGAAAAATTATTACTATCTTGAATATTGTAAGGCGGTCGAAAAGGCGAAATTGTGCCAGAATTTCAGAGCTCGACGCAAAGCACGTCTTGCGCCCTCGAACGCTATTATTATTATTATTATTATTATTATTATTATTATTATTTTTATAATTATTATTATAATTATTATTATTATTATTATTTCTGATCTTTTATCAGGGTAGCCCGTTCACATAGATGTGGTCTTCCACGGGGCCCTGGACATACAATTACAAAGAAGATAAGAAATAAAACAAAACTAGTAATTTAAAAGGATTAAAAGTGTATAAAAATGTCTAAACATATAGAAAATTGGATCAAATGAAATCATAACCAAATAATCATTAAATAAAGAGAGACCTGAACGGGTATACAACAAAAAACAATGTGTATATGAAAAAGACAATAGACAAAGGTGCTGATTAGGAAGTTAAATTTAAAGAGGAACTAAAACGCCACATTTGTTTGGGACATTTTTGACTTATCTGATAGTTTATGCCTCCCCAAAACTAATGAAACAAGTTTCATGATTCTGAAAAATCAAAAAAAATGTTTTTGAGCCTTTTCTTTCTGAGCCACTTTGACTCGATTCAGAAAAGGCCGAGGTCAACTGCGTGCCGTATCGCGCGAGTATTGACGTACACGTGTAGAAACATATGACGTCACTGTATTATACGACAATGTTTTACGTAGAGTCTGTAAGTATTTTTTTGTCTAAGGCTAGTATTACTTGCTGTGCTTTTTGCTCATGATTCAGGAGTAACACTACGATAAACATATTTTAAAGTGTTGACATCTTTGTGAGACACATTAAGAATTGGGGTTGTAGGCTTGTTCTTGCTGAAAAGCTAGTTATGAGTCATACTTTCCTTTGTTTGCAGTCGGCTTTTATTGGGACCTGCGCGGTGAGTTGTGTGTGAGCTGATGCTATACTCTAGTCTGGCGACTTTGATTATGCAGCCCTCATAAGGACCCGCACCTTCTCAGAACTATACACACAATTTCTGTTATAAGGTACCAGACTCAATCGCATGTAGCGCATGCGGTCATATGCAGCACGATATGGGGCAGCTTTTTTCACCATGCATCACCTGCAGGTCCTACAACTTCCTACAGTCCTACACAAAACTGGTTCACTGTATCCGTCTTTGCTTTTTACTTTGTGCACATTTCAATGGTGTAGGACTGTAGGAAGTGTAGGATCCTATAAAATATACGGAGTGAAAAAAGCTGCCCCATATCCGGCAGGGTATACATGCGGTACCGTGCGTGTACAATGCATGTTGAGTCAAGCGAGCGTGGACAGGGAGACGACCGGGGCTCTCTGGCTGCTCGAGACGGCAACCGCAGTTAACGTCGCCGCGCTGGTGCGCGTGAGTCCGGGACACACTTGGAATGCTCGGTGCTTTTAGAGTTGGAATGGCTCCATCCTTCAAACGGAATCAGTCTTTGGCGAAATGTTCTGCACATATTTTCGACCATTTCGACAGCCCAAAATCAGATATTGTATTGTCTACAAAGCGGACCCACTGTCGCCTTTGAGCTCCATTCAGCACTGGGAATCGCAGTAAGGTTGGGTCAGGGTTTTTGTCGCTGTTCCTCGTGCAACCCCCAACTACACACGATCGAGGCATAATGATTATCTCAGATCCATGCTCATACTGAAATAATATCAAAATTAGACAAAATAGACGGGAAAACGGAGCAGTTAGGTCGACAAAAACTCTTCAGCAGCATCAACTCCACGTACGTACATGCATAGTGTTTGGCTGTAGCATCAACCGACTCTACACGTGTACGTCACGGGGTCACGTACATACATTTAACATACATAATGAGCTTTCGCGAAACAGGATAAATGGTTCAGAATAACAACCCTTTTTTTTAATAAAAAAATTTCTCTCGTCTGCAAACTAATCTCCATCAGTTAAAAGAGTATTTAAACTGTCGGAAAAGTCCAAAAAGGATAAAATCTTAAAGTCCTACTTGCATATACATAAACAAAGAAAAACGAAACAAAAAATGTAAATTATAAAAACAGTAAAAAAGGGTACACTTAACATGCTAAAAGGTGTAAATGATAAAGACAGCAAAAAAGAAGTTACACTTAACATGCTAAAAAGGTGTAAGTGATAAAGACAATAAAAATGAGTACACTTAACATGCTAAAATGTATATAATTAAAACAATAATTTAGAAGCAACTTAAAAGGTAAAAATGTTAAGTTTCAACATTGACTGAAAAGAATCAATTGAGGCTGCTGATCTGGTTTCTATATTTAAGCTATTCCAGACAGTAGCCCCAGCAACAAAAGGACTATGCTTTATATTTAGGAATGAACAGGGTGTCCTCAGTTGCTTGTCTGGTGGAGTGATGATGCATGTCAGATATTTTAATGATATCTTCTGTTAGATAGGTGGGGGCAAGATTGTTGATACATTTGTACATAAGTACTGCTCGTAGGTAGCAAAATCGTTCTGGTAACGGCATCCAGCCTAATGTATTAAATAATGCACTTGAAGGAGTATCATACCCTTTACCTAAAATTAATTTGGCAGCACGTTTTTGAAGTTTATACAGCTTGTCTGTGTGCATGTTGAATCTTTCTGACCAGATTTGCGAACAGTAATCAAAATGGGGTAAGATAAACGCATTATAAAGTAATTTGACAGAGTCAGCTGGAATATATGGTTTCACCCGTCGAATAATACCCAATTTTGCTTGTACAATGTACAGTACTCACAACCTTGTCTATCTGATCAGTCCATTTCATCTCATCATCAATGATGACACCAAGACATTTAGTTTTATGAACTCTTTTAAGAACAATGTCATTTACCTCCACTCTGAAATCAACAACGCCCTTGAGTTTGGCTCTAGTTCCTATGGTCATCACATTGGTTTTATCATAATTTAAAACAAGACGATTTGTGTTCAGCCAACTAGAGATCTGCGTCAAAGCAAAAGATAATTTTTGTTCAACATCCGCAGTCGTCTTGCCATTAAAGGGGCTGTGTCGTCACGATCATAGCAGGCTTGCGGCTGTACACTGAATCCCGAACTGATGAACGCAGATGAACCCAGTAACTGCAAATAATACCCCACGACCGCGCGCTGACCTACAGGGCTCGCGCGCGCTGACCCACAGGGCGCGCGCGCCAGATCAGATTACAATTGCAATGACTGCTGCATGCATGATCCTGTAGTTATGATACATACTGCATGTACAAGTATTTTGTATGTGTTTGTGCCACCAAAAATATACGATAGGCCTACAGTCGAACATAGTCCGTGACACCCCACCCGCCAAACGCCAAAATGTACCATGACAGAACTAAACGAAAATAAGTAAATAAGTAAATCTGTATTTATAAATGTAAAATAAATAATGCACCAGCCCCTTCCTATACAAAAATAAAGTTGTAGGCCTATGTATCGAAATAAATTTCGACTAAAATCGGCTGTGCGTGCAATGATGAGCAAATCAAAGTAAAACAGCTATACTGATGCCGATATTGAGTCCACGACCTTGTGTTACATTTGACGGCAGGAATTTATGGAAAGTTACATCATAAGAGTTATTTCAACACTATCAAATAATAAACACAATAATAACAGGTATTACCAATAAATAATATACGCCAAACAAATGAGATTTCACCAGTGGCGAGTAAATCCGTGTCGAAAAGTGGGGATGATTATTGAATTTGTCAACGAAGTACTGCATCTTGAACTTTTTCTCAACGGGGGATACCCCTGCCCTAAACACCGCTTGAAATTTGAAACATCACTTTGTGTACAATTTTCCCCTTTTTAAATTTACGAAACAAAAAAGAAATACAAATCGGCGGGCCCCTGAACTCCTTCCCCGTGTTTACGCCACTGGCGCACAGATCCCCACATCACTATGATAATAATAATAATAATAGAAGCATTTGTAAAGCGCCATCTATCTATGTAGACATATTCCGAGGCGCTTGAAGAAAAGAAACTGTCCAGAACTCTACAAATAATTAAATATACATGTACATGTATGTATACTTGAAACAAAACCAGCAATCTAATTATAAGTTGAGTTAAACAGGAATGATAAAGATGACTACCGAAGAAACAAAGAAATAAACACCCCGACAAATATTCAAACAACCCTAATTTTCACCTGTTTTGCACGAATTATTCGCTTATTACTTTTGATGACATGAACAATTCACATACCGAGTACATGGATCGGATGTATACTGTACATGTAATGTATGTACTGTACATGTTGACTATACATTACATGTAGACTTGATGTGCGGAAATGTTGTTTCACACAGCGAGTTGTTGACAAGTGCCATTGGAATAGCGACCAAGTAAAGTTGTTTCAGCTCTATCTATCAACTGCTTAAAAAAAAATTTACTTCTAAGTTCTAGATTTTAATTTTTTTTTCGCTGCTAAAGAACTGTCTGCAGCCACTACCCCTCTTTTAGTAGCATGATAATTTTGTTATTAAAGTGACGGGTAAAAATAAGCCTGAAGCTTTTTATCGACCTAAGTTTACAAGCAAGATACGAACAAGATACATCCAGATGAATGTACACATAATACATAGACCCTTTTACGGATACCCCGCCTGTGGGATTTTGTTAGATGTTCATTAGGAGTGTCTCCTTCTGAATCTGTGTAGACGTCACTGTAATTAAGGCTGGACTTTGGTCGTTTTCTTTTTTGAGTTTGAAACTGCGTATTACTTTGTGCCTGCATGGCTATATACTACGTCAAAGGTTGATCGTGGATGATCGTCATGATTTGTATGATCGTGAGCATCCATTGGGGGTTGTTGCGAAAGTTTATCCCATGATATGTCATCAGAAACTGAATCTGAATCTGTGGATAAATCGGCCATTACCGATATCTAGAAGGGAGTATTCCAATACACCTCGCGATTTAATGATATTGCTTACCTGTGTCCTAAAAGGTAAAGTTCGTGATCAAGGATCAGCCGTTGATGAGGGGCAAAATTTATATTTCGCGCCACACAGACACGTCCGCACCACGTCACCGCTCGACAGGAAGTTTTTCCGATTTTGCATACTTTGCGACGTCGACATAGAACCGACGCCACACAAAGACCATGGTGAGAATTCTATATTGTAATTGTGGGACTGACTGTATAGAGTACAGCGGTTCTGGCAGCCAAATCGAACCGCTACAATGTGTTTTTGCAGTCAAGAATGACATAAACAATAATCCAACAATGGATTGAAACTGCACAAACGGCGGCCAATGGCGTCATCCGGCCGCATAATTTTGTTTCCAAGGAAGGTTAGGGCAGTTATCATAAATGGGCGTATCTAGACCGCTATTACCATCATGCATATTCATGATTAAGTTATTTTTTTATAATAAGCATCGCACGCATCATTCAGACAACAATATAAGGTTGAAGTAAAAATATTTGGTCCAGCTACTGTTGTGGCGATATTGGTAGAGCATAAGGCTTTGGACTACAGAGGCCTGGGTTCGAATCCTTTGCCCGATTTATATTTCTTTTTCTTGTACTAATTGTGGTGTGGAGGATTATATTTCAAGGGAAAACAAGTTTGAGAACCTGTCTCAGCTCACACAGCCAAGTACAGCGCCAATTTATGATAATTGCCCTTACTTTCCTAGGGAAAAAAATCACGCCATCCGGCCTGGTGGCATTTTTTTTTGACGCCATATGGCGTCATCCGTACGCAAGGGATAATGGTATTCATTCAACCATGTTCGGGTATTGTACTGCCGCCGTGTGGTTTCTTCTCTGTTTCAATAGGTTTACAAATTCCCTCAGGCAGTAACAGCTTAGTGGCCGAGTGGTTAAGCGAGTCGTTCATCGAGTCGTTTATCGGCTCTTAAGCTGAGGGTTCGATTCCCAGCTTTTCAGTATTTCCTTTTTCTTTTCCAGAAATGTGATTGTCATTATTTATAAGAGTATTCGTTTACCGTCCCCAAATACCAACTGTACTGTGGCGTGCGGTCGATTAGCCGTGCAGTTGGGACCGCTCGTGAAGTCCAGGTAAGCATCTTCGTACAGGCTCATGGCACGTTTGGCTGGCTCGGCAGTCATTGCTTAGGGTGCAGCCATGTTCCTCCCTTTTACGGTGCTAGACCTTCGGGTTATATGGATGAGTGGGGAAGGAGGTGTGATGGACCGGGGTCTGATCTGTGATGGACCGGAATCCGAGCCCTTAAGAGTCCTACATGGGAGCCGGTAAGCCGGAGTATGGGGCCCCGGTGAATCGCGGCACCTGAAAGCTTGGTCAACATCACATAACTTTTTTGTTTAAAAAGGCATAATACCAGAATGCATATTTGATTGATTAACTCTAAGGGTTTCCGGAAAAAAAAACAAGTAATGCTTTTTCTGACATTTCTCTATTTATTATTATATTTAAAAGTAGTGTACACGATTGGTAATCGTCCAATTTGTTTTTACTGAATTATTACGAAATACCTTACTCGATTGTAAGTTAATAGTAGTCTCAAGCATCCTGTGAAATTACGGCATTAGTTGTGCTGTCGTTGTCAAGAAAAGTAGAAATTGATATCGTTTTCCCAACGATTTCCAGCTGGAAAACGTTGGAAAACTGCCCTTAAGACTTAAGTCAAGGCGCGCGTGGCTACCCGAACAGTGGCGCGCCCCGGACATGCTGCCATTCGGAGCGCGTCACGCGTCCAGGTAGCCACGCGTGCCTTGACAAAAGGCTATCATCCGCCAAACGGCTGGAAAGGAGCGCCGTTTTTCTCTCTTGTTTTCGCCATCCAACAACGCAAAACTTTGAACAGGTTAGTAGAACGATATTTCCTGTAAAACACTAACCCCGAAATCCGCACATTTTTGAAAATTGTAACAATGACCGATCATGTACATTACCTTTAAGGACATTTATTTTGCAAGCTTCGACTTCTCAGAATATGCACCCATGTCTGTGCCCGCAATTATTTGTTTATTATTTTATTTATTGGGTATTTAGTATAATTATTGTGAAGGGAAATTCGATCCTACGAAGCTTCGATCGCGAACGGCGCCCCTTCGGCCAGTAGTATAGATAGCTACCAGACTATTGTGCAACTTCATGACAGCTCTTCTTCGTATATGCGCGTGCGTGAAGAGAAAATGTTCCTCATTTTCATACAGAATTGCGCATGCGCACTAGTTTTCCCCATTTTTCGGCGGGAGATTTTACGAAATTCCCAAGACGTTGTTACTGGCGGTTTGTGGCTATTAAAGGGGCTGTGTCGTCACGATCATAGCAGGCTTGCGGCTGTACACTGAATCCCGAACTGATGAACGCAGATGAACCCAGTAACTGCAAATAATACCCCACGACCGCGCGCTGACCGTACCTACAGGGCTCGCGCGCGCTGACCCATAGGGCGCGCGCGCCAGATCAGATTACAATTGCAATGACTGCTGCATGCATGATCCTGTAGTTATGATACATACTGCATGTACAAGTATTTTGTATGTGTTTGTGCCACCAAATATATACGATAGGCCTACAGTCGAACATAGTCCGTGACACCCCACCCGCCAAACGCCAAAATGTACCATGACAGAACTAAACGAAAATAAGTAAATAAGTAAATCTGTATTTATAATTGTAAAATAAATAATGCACCAGCCCCTTCCTATACAAAAATAAAGTTGTAGGCCTATGTATCGAAATAAATTTCGACTAAAATCGGCTGTGCGTGCAATGATGAGCAAATCAAAGTAAAACAGCTATACTGATGCCGATATTGAGTCCACGACCTTGTGTTACATTTGACGGCAGGAATTTATGGAAAGTTACATCATAAGAGTTATTTCAACACTATCAAATAATAAACACAATAATAACAGGTATTACCAATAAATAATATACGCCAAACAAATGAGATTTCACCAGTGGCGAGTAAATCCGTGTCGAAAAGTGGGGATGATTATTGAATTTGTCAACGAAGTACTGCATCTTGAACTTTTTCTCAACGGGGGATACCCCTGCCCTAAACACCGCTTGAAATTTGAAACATCACTTTGTGTACAATTTTCCCCTTTTTAAATTTACGAAACAAAAAAGAAATACAAATCGGCGGGCCCCTGAACTCCTTCCCCGTGTTTACGCCACTGGCGCACAGATCCCCACATCACTATGAAAAAGATGACTACCGAAGAAACAAAGAAATAAACACCCCGACAAATATTCAAACAACCCTAATTTTAACCTTTTTTGTACGAATTATTCGCTTATTACTTTTTATGACATGAACAATTCACATACCGAGTACATGGATCGGATGTATACTGTACATGTAATGTATGTACTGTACATGTCGACTATACATTACATGTTGTTTCACACAGCGAGTTGTTAACAAGTGCCATTGGAATAGCGACCAAGTAAAGTTGTTTCAGCTCTATCTATCAACTGCTTAAAAAAAAAATGTACTTCTAAGTTCTAGATTTAAATTTTTTTTTCGCTGCTAAAGAACTGTCTGCAGCCACTACCCCTCTTTTAGTAGCATGATAATTTTGTTATTAAAGTGACGGGTCAAAATAAGCCTGAAGCTTTTTATCGACCTAAGTTTACAAGCAAGATACGAACAAGATACATCCAGATGAATGTACACATAATACATAGACCCTTTTACGGATACCCCGCCTGTGGGATTTTGTGTACAAAATTTAGCGCGAACTATCCCACAGCGACAAGACACGTTGCAGTTTTGCTGTGCACATTTACATGGACAAGCACCCCGTGTGCCGAGTCGTCCTTTCTGGCAAGAGTTTCGGCATGTACATGTCATAGGTTCTCCAGCGTAAGGTTCTACTTCTATATCGCCAACCTCCAATTCTATGCAACTTTCAGACAAATATTCCATGGCACTTGTGTACATGTGAATGAAATTTTATGAAATAAACAGATGAAATTTGAACGGTTTTTTTCTTAGAGAACTGAGTGCCACGATGTGTGCTACTTGTTTATAAGTATACGTGTACACGTATGTGTATTTCAGTACGCAGACGCTGGACATGCGTGCATGTTCCAGGGGGTGTAGTTTCCAAACGCCAATTCTCAGAACAGCCATAACAAACGGATGGAGGTTAAAAATAGCACATAACCGAAATTAAGCGCAAGGGGGCGCACTCCAATATTTGATTCGTTAACGCGAGATGGCGCGACGACACAGCCCCTTTAAAGGGACACATTGCTTTGGATTTTGCGATTTGGGCTATAAAACTGAAATGGATATGGTTGGGAAGCTTTTTTTAAAGTAGAATATAAACATTCACATAACTATCCCTTCAAATTGCGTGGTTTGTGTTTAATTTCGTGACAAATAACGGTCCGCCATTTTGTAGAACCAAACTTTTGACTCCACAAAATGGCGGACCATGTTCACCAGTCGTATTTCCAGTCGCAGCTGGTTGAAGTACATTCTGTTGATCCATTTTGATGTACTTTGGCACGGCGCGCAGCACTGGCGATATGTGTCGCGAGGTAGAGAATGGTACCTGGCGATCATCTGATAGGTTTACAAGGCCACTGGCTGCGGCGCCAGCCTAAAGACTCTTACAGCGTATTTTGCGCATTATTTAGACGGTGGTATTTACTACTGGAAATAAGTCTATGTTTCGCGGGTCAGATGTCAGGAGTCAAAGGCCAACTTTTTGTTTTATAATCACTACTCACTAATTACAACACATTATAAGTGTTTTTTTGCATGAACAACTCTTATAAAAGATAAGGAACATTTCCAAACAGCAAAATGTCATGACATTTGAGGGCAATGTGTCCCTTTAACTGTAAGAGTTGTGTCGTCAGCATACATGTCAACAGTACCGTTACTGACCGACGAAGGCATGGAGTTAACGTATATAGAAAACAAAAGTAGACCTAAAATAGAACCCTGTGGAACTCCATTAACAACACTCTGAGATTTGGAATAAGCTTTGTTCAAATAAACTCTTTGTGTGCGACCTGACAAGTAGCTGGAGAACCACTTCAAAGCACTCGCTGAGCAGCCAAGTGAGCTTAATTTAGCCAAAAGAATGTTATGGTTAACGGTATCGAAAGCTTTTCTGAGGTCTATGAAAGCCACTCCTGTCAGGTCACCACATTCAACATTTTTGCTCCATTGATTGACCAGTTTGGCAAGAATTGTGGTTGTGAAGTGCATTGGGCGAAATCCTGACTGATTAGGATGCATAAGTTCATGTTCATTAATAAATTCATACAACCGATCACAAACGGCTCGCTCTAAGATCTTACTTGCAATTGACAGGATAGAAATATGACGATAGTTACCTACATCAGAGGTATTGCCAGACTTAAAGCTTGGTATCACTTTGGCACTCTTCAATCCTTCAGGGACATATCCATGCATCAAGGACATATTTATGATTTTATCTTTTGTGACGTTATGTGCACAAGTCACAACATAATCATTGAATGCATTAGCAATCTGATCACCCTCAATGCAGTCCGATGCATTGACCTTAATCGAACTGGGGAGAATACGGCCTTGCTTTGGGATTACTTCTTTAAGGCAACTCCAGATCGTTTTGCTGTTACCAACATTATCACGGATCAGACCGCAGTAATGATCGGTCTTTTGCTTTTGCATCATATGTGTAACTTTACTACGTAAGCATTTATACTCTTTCCATAAATTCTGACAATTATGTTTGACAGCAGCCTAATGGATCTGATCACGTTCTTTCATCAGATGTACAATATCGTCTGTGATCCAAGGACAAGCATATGCCTAATTTTCTTTTTACAGAGTGTTGCATGCAGGTTCACAATATCCATAAAAACATTTAACCAGGTTCGCCAGGCTAGTTCAATGTCAGTTATGTTAACAATAACATCCCATGGTACATTTACCAAATCATTAATATAATAACATGACTTGTGTGAACACAAATTTCCTCAGTTCTGATTGGTCAGTTGCTGCGTAATGAGATTCGTATAGGAGAACATCAGATTTTACGTTCAAAACCCGTTCAAACTAAAATATGGCGATAGTCTGTTTTTTACAGGGGGGAAAACCCGTGATTTTACGGGATTTTTAAAAAGTGTACCATAAACAAGCCTGTCAGTTTGTGTCTGGTGATTTTAGAAATAATTTTGATTAGATTTAATTTTGAATAATTAGTTGTTATTTTGTATGACCAGAATAAACTTTTGGCCCACGGTATTTGATCATACCTGTAGACAGCACGTTGTGCCAAACCACGCTGCTGTTGGTTGTGCTGTACAGTATGCTAGGGTAAGGGTAAGCGGTGGTTGCTTTCTCCCATTCACAGCCTTGTGATGTTCCTGACTCGGTCACAACTAGCCATCCGCGGTCAATTTGACATCCACCGTAGCTTTTGTTGACAAAGAACCGTCGGTCGCTTTATTATGGAAGAAAGAAAACAAATAAAGTGAGGTTCGGTCAACATGATTGTATAGCTATCATGATAGGTTATGGCAAACTAAACAAATTCCAGCGTCATGTCGTTTTCAAAACCTAAACAAGGAGCCCCTTTTTACTTTTATTTGTAGATTCTACCAGGCAGTATTTCCCACAATGGCCGCCCCTTTTTCACCCAAAAGATCGATTCAAAACATGCAATAAATCAATTTGGAGGTATTTTCTTCCCCTTCTGTATTTCTTATGGATTCTTTTGGGGAAGGGTAAAAAAGAGGGTCCTTGAAAAAGCAAAAGGGCAACCTATTTTTGTAATGCTATTAACAAATTGTTAGATGAAAGTGAGTCTGAAACTATCTGGTATTAAACTCCATTATGATATGATTCCAGGTTACTTGAAAGAGAGATTCAAATTCACGTGTTGAGCAAAATGAATGAAACAGGCAATTTCAAATTGAAAGATCTACACTTTGTATAATGCTTACAGAGTATTATCACCATCAACACTGAAGACATTAGTGGATGTAGTCGGGGTGAGATCTTTCCAAGGAGATGAGATGAGATGAGGCGGTCTTTGCTGAACCAACTTGTGATGTCTGATCCTGATCCATTGAATATCAACTCAGCTCTTACTCCTGTGCCGTTGTGCAAGGAGAGCTTTACCTAAAAAGAAGAAATACTGCATTTCCCTTCCTATCAACTTTACACTTAAACACTTCAAAATAATTATTTGATGGAATAAGTGTTTCTAAGATAACCATGGGTCAATTCTTTTTCTGGAGCTGCATTTTGAAGCAAGGGTTTCCCCGCCACTGGTACTCACCCGTTTGATATTCAGTTGTCCATTACGCCAAGTCTGATACAGGGAATTATCACGCCAACTCCCACCGGACTCTGGACTCGTGTTCCAGTCCCTAGTAGTCCACATCTCGTAGAGGCTCACTCCAGTTCCCGCCACACCTTTGAAAACCAGATACAATTCAGGATCTTGAAAGGAAGAGACAGTATTTTACCTTTCTTTCTCCCTGCTTGATAACTGATTCTGGAAACTTTTTGGAAAGAAAATTTGGTTTATTTAATACAATTCTGTAAGTGCATAGGTATAGGTACTGATTACTATGGGAATTTTGCAAAGAAAACAATTGTTTGTTTTTTGCATTGTTGGCTTGGCTTGGCTTGGCTTGGCTTGGCTTGGCTTGGCTTGGCTTGGCTTGGCTTGGCTTGGCTTGGCTTGGCTTGGCTTGGCACCTAGCTTTCACCGTCTGTGGTTTAACACAATACATGCAATGGACTACGGCGCAGACAGGTTTGTGAACTTCTGCCAACTCAAGTTTTTCTTTTCATGATCCTACGCGCAGAAGAGCCTAAAGTTTCAATTCTTTCTCAATTATTATGTCTCAAAAATAACCAGATAGGTTTCTTCCCCCGATAAATGACCGCTTACCAGTTGGTTTAGCGTCTTGGTTGGGCCTTTTGCCCGGACATCGCTTCCTAACCTCCCGTAGGGCTGTCTTCGACCAGTGCTCACCAGCAACGGGCTCCGGTGGGGGACCGAAGTAACAAGTCCTCGCCTCACCCTCTACACATTCCAAGTTCACTTTTGATAAAAAATGTGTTTAAACAAAATCAGTTTGAACATTATTGAAGATAAATGAAAGGAAATTGTAGGAACTATTCAACAAAATACTGTTTCTGACCACAAAAACGCCCTCTTGTGGTCACTGCAGTGCAGTAAAATGAAACCATGTTGCGCCTCACCGGCCAATACAATGTCTCTGCCAAATTACAGGTGAATCGGCTGAAGCACATGGAAATTATAGAGGGGGAACAATGAGCCCGCCCCCACACCCCGGTCCTGAGAGAGCTAAAAACCTTTCCCAGACAATACATTCATGGTGATTACTCTAGAGCAGTCTACACGTGGTGAGTTTGTTTACATTTCATCATTTTGTTTACATTTCACTCTGGGTCACGTGTGTGAAAGGGGTCTTTGTCCTGCGTAAAAAAAGAACGGAATTCTCTTATGAGATGCCAAAACTTGAAAAGGAGATGAATGGAGTATAATCAAAATGGACCTTTGTAATCAATCTATATAGCTTGTTGGTATGGTAATAGGCCAATTGTCCTGTATGGGAAAGATCAGATCCAGCAATCAATGCTACCTGTCGTCTATTCACAGGATGTCTCAGACCACATAGGCGTAGCAAGGTCATTTTTATTGGGGGGGGGGGGGGGGGGGGGGGGGTTAACGTGAAAAAGGGCACCCGATATATTCATGCTGAGAGGTAGACAGGGATTTTTTACAGATCAAAAAGGGAGCGGGGACATAATTTTCCTGCTGTTTAAAGTGGAAATTTTACGGAAAATAGTGCAAATAGATATGCTTCACAATTATTTAAGAAAAGTAGAAATAGCATTTCATTTTTTCGAATTATGCTGCAACCCTGGGAGGGGCATTTGTATAAACCCTGTATAAGATCTGAATGGCCCATTGGCTGTGAGAAGTGAAAAAAACATTCGCTATATAACCACTTCTTGATCAATAGATTTGTTTTGAAAGACATGCAATTTAATTTAAAATTTAAATTAAAAAAATGCTGTCATTAACATTAAATTGCAAAACAAATAAACTTAATGTACAATTTCTGTTACATAACAACTCATGGACTTTTTAGTAACTCTATTTTATTTATTTTATTTAATTCAACATCCAACAACGTAAGCGCCAATTACAGGATGTGTGATGAGGGCACCAGAAGCACCAGGGCAAACCCTACTCTTTCACGACAGGTGCTCTGGGTTCTTTTACGTGCACTGATCCCATAGAGCACACGAGACCTCCGGCTTAACGTCCCATCCGAAGGACGTGACCTTTTGAGATGAATAAGGGCCTGTCGTGCCCCAGAACAATTAATGCACTATTTCCAAGCCAGCAAGCCCTGTGGGTCCCTTTGATGGGCAACTGAGTGGGCCCCCATACAGTTTTGGCCGATGGGGCCCACTTGGGTCTCAAATGGGCTAACTCAAACCTGCCCAAAAGGGTCCTACAATAGTTACCAGGCACGCTACATTGTGTGGTTTCCCATCCAAGTACTGCCTGCAATTAACGTTGCTTAACTTCAGTAATGCGCCACTTGCTCTTCCACTGAGCCAACAATTTTTATTATTTTGAACAACGAGTGTTTGAATCCAGCTCCCTCCACACATTCGACCGGAGTGCATAGGAAAGGGCATAGATTCATATTGTTTGTACAGCTTAGAATGGCCAGCTCCGTACTCTTAACAATTTAGGGAAAATTGTGCAGTGATGTTGCCAAGGATTTTCATTGGGGACACAATAATTCGTCACCGTTTTCACGGAGAGACACACATGTCAAAAATGACAAATTTTTCGATTTCGATTTTTTTTCACTATTTTGCTTTAAAACACTCTACTTAACCATTTTGACAAGCTTCTGTAAGGGGCAGACATCTCGATAATTGCATTTTGCGTTTTCACGAAGAGACGCAAAGATTACTGCCCCTTGAACGCGTACAAAACGTATAGCACGGAAAGGCGTAAAAGTAGGTCAACTGAGATTTTTGTTTTCACGAAGAGCCACACATCTTTGTTACACTCTCAGCTGCGCGCACGTAAACACGTGCGCCCCTTCCATATGGAAAAACACATTGAACATAAAGGGCCACAATGTTAGAAAACCTGAATTTTCGTTTTCACGAAGGGACACGCATCTTCACTAATTAATTTAGTCTAATTAACCACCGTGTTAATTCTAATTACTGGGTTCACGTAAAAATTCACCTCTCATAGAATCATGTGAATGTTTCCTTACTGCACAAAGTTGTTGCAAAGTAGTACTTTTTGCAGTTTTAAAATAGGAGAAACTTCTCTTGCGATTATCTCGAAAACGCTTTTTCTTCAAAATCCACATGTGTGGCTCTTCGTGAAAACGGTGACGACTTGATCACCGACTTCAAATTTAAACTTTGAGGAAAGTGTTTGCCTCGAGAACAGATTTTTCCAAACTAGACTTTCATTCTCACCATCCACCTCCGAGGGTTTCATTTTGATTGAACGGTGATACGAATTATTGTATACCGTCACTAGTTGTGGTAATACAGGGATGTACTTTAGAGAATTTGCGTGGGTAAAATACCGCCACATCCGGGACTTTAGAGTTCTGTCGAATCTCTCCACGATAGAAGCCTTCACTTCGCTGTTTGTTGTATAGAAATGTACGTCTTCAGTTTTAAGAAAATCCTGAAACTGACGATTGGTAAACTCACTGCCTTTATCGGTATGAATCATTATGGGCTTTCTCCGGCTAGACTTAATATTCTCTTTAAAGGCTTCAGTCAGAACCTTTCCAGTTTTGTTTTTCAAAGGAATCACCCATGCGTATTTAGAAAATACATCGATCCATGTCAATAGGTATTTGTTTCCATTGTTGTACTTTGCTAGATTGGATAGGTCCACCAAGTGCAACTGATGTATTTCGTCCCTTCCTACGGCTAAGACTTTATTTCTAGGGTACCTCTTTCTAGCGGGTTTATGTAACGTATACACATCCTGACTACTAAGAAAGTCTTGTATTTGCTTTCGCGTTATCTCGTACTTGCCCTCTTGCTTCGCGGCACGATACAATTTGTCAATACTGCTCAAACCACTTTCACGATCTATATCGTAATACAAAGTCTTTAAGTAACTTTCGCGACCATCCATGATCCGACCTTACTGATGCATAATATAAAAATGACAGTTTATTATATTTATCTAACCTTTATTCTGAACAGATGGGTCTTTACATAAATGAACACAACTTTAAAATTTCTATCATTTTCTGTTATTTTTTATTGCTACTATTTTGCATTATTCTTTTCAACGACATTTTTACGAAATTACATTTGTTTATTTGTTAAGTAGACAGCCAGTGATTACGATGATAGTAACATTTATTTAACATAACAGTCATTAAACAAAAATACATTTTTTATATATTTGTTTTTTTAAGTTAAACATTTGTTTAAACACTAATTTTACTGAGCAAAAGAAAAGAAATAAAATTAAACACAATCTTTAAACAAAATAACATTATTTTGAATCGATGCATTCGTTTAAACACTAACTTTACTGAGCAAAAATAAAAATAAAATTGATTATAAACATGAAGTCTGCAAACAGTAATTAAACAAAAATCATTATTTTAAATTGATGCATTCGTTTAAACACAAACAAATGGTGGATACAAATTAAACTTCAAAATAATTTCCATCTGCATGGCAAATGTCGTACAGAACTGAGACATTGGTCGTATTTTTAACGTGTAAGTTGATGTACTTGGTGAAGAGACGGTTTGTGCCGTGAATAGTAGGAAAGTGTAAAGCAATGCGTTTGTTGGCACTCGCTGTTAAATTCCATTCTACATTTCCCTAAATCAGTAGCAACGAACTCATCTAAAGCTTGGTCAAAGTACCTCTCTACCTTTTCAGATATAGGCAGCATCATACAATCATGATTTGTCTGTGTCACGTCATCTACCATGGGAAGATTACATCCATAACATTCTTTTCCACAAATTTTTTCTACGTTCTTTAGAATACGGGGGACTATAAGTGATTGGATAATATTAAACGAAAGTTCCTCAGAGCTTCCTTTCTCCATCTCCTCCTGGTTTGCCGAGACGGATACATCGTGAGCCCCTTCAGAGTCGGCCACCACGTCCGAGTCCAGCACAAGTGTAGCACACGCGGCAGATGCAGCGGACGTAATAGGTACATCCTGGTCATCGCTGTCACGCTTCATCTTCTTCGCACGTTCTTGATCCTGAAAGGGTAAGAAACAAAAACAGTTCATTAGCGTTAAAAGTCATGTAATAATTAAACAATGGGTCTGACCTGTGTGAGATAGTGAAGAAAACAAACAATAAAGACCGTGATGATACATACCTCTAGTTCTTCGACAGCCTTGGTGATTGCAGGTATCATCTCTACGAGCGTCTTCCACTCCTTCACCTTCAAGTTGATACCGCGAGGGCCGATCCAGTATCCCTTGCTCTTCGCACGTTCTTGATCCTGAAAGGGTAAGAAACAAAAACAGTTCATTAGCGTTAAAAGTCATGTAATAATTAAACAATGGGTCTGACCTGTGTGAGATAGTGAAGAAAACAAACAATAAAGACCGTGATGATACATACCTCTAGTTCTTCGACAGCCTTGGTGATTGCAGGTATCATCTCTACGAGCGTCTTCCACTCCTTCACCTTCAAGTTGATACCGCGAGGGCCGATCCAGTATCCCTTGCCCTTAATCTGTACGTAGTCTCGAATCTTCACATAGATGTCACCTTTAAAAGGCTCCACCACGGCATGCCGCATATCCGTGATCTGGAACCTGGTTGAGGTGGATGGTTCCTCCTCTCGTTTGCGCTTCACAGTAGTAGTAGGCGGAAAGGGTGTACTGCGATCTTCAGCACGGGTAACCATACGCTGTTCTAGCCGCTGAAGTCGCTCAGGGTCGGCATCGGCTAACCACTCTGGCTTCACTGGCGTGTACTCGCGTACTTCGTGACGGCTACCAGCTACATCGTATGACGAAGAAGATGAGGTAGGTGCAGTGTAAAATCTCATTGGTGCGGCCATCTTTATCGGTGGTGTCGTTCTCGACGTCAGGTTGTTGGATACGAGCGAACTGATGGTGCACACGAACTCGGCGCTCTTTATGCCCTCTCCTGCTGTCCGATAGAGATGTTTAGGCTCTCACAATTTATATCCTGTCCTATAGATATTCTCAGGTTTTTCCTCCAAGGTTATGCACATATCCTGTCTGATAAAAATGTCTAGGTCCTATACTGTCCTATAGAGATTCCTAGGTCCTACGCTGTCCTATAGAGATTCCTAGGTTCCCTTTTAGACTATGGGGCATGGTCCGTTTATCCACTCCCAAAACAATTTCTGTGGCCCCCATCTTGGCACTACCTGAAATATGTTTTGAAATTGAGGTTTTGTGTGTCTGATTAGAACCCCCTACTTCCCAAGCTCAGGGGTGGGGCATTAGTAGGATCCCTGCCCAAACGCAAAACCTCAGACACGCCCCCTTCTTTTACATTTGTTTTACATATCGGTGTTCTTATTTTATTTAGAATAGCTTATGACTACATAAATTTACCACACCAACTATTGTGTGTTCCTTGTCTTGTTTTCAGTGTTTAAAATGTTCAAATTGGTACTTTGAATGAATACAAAGAAGTGACAATTTCAATAGCTGCCCTTTCCTCCGCCCACTCAAAATGGCCGCCGTGGCATTGCAAAATTTGGTAGATTTTACTCTAAATGGATTTTTAAATGCATTTCTATTTACAGGCCGGATCAAATTTGCTCAATGGAGGGGCAAGCATTGCAGCAAACTACTACAGCCAACAACGTATATAATCAAAAGTCTGCAGCAGCACTATGCTGTAGTAATTTCAAAATTTGAGCTTGCTCAGCGCTATCAAGTATGCAATTCATAAATGCTCGTTCAACATGGTTTCGATCAAAAGATAAAAGAAAATGGATTTTGGGTTTTCACGAAGAGACGAATTCGAACTCCATGTTATACAATAGGGTTGTGAGGGGCAACATTTCCCAGAAATGGATATTAGGTTTTTACGAAGAGACAAATGACACTCTGTGAGGCAAAACGGGCCATTTCTGGCTTCTGAGTTTTCACGAAGAGACAAATGTATGTTGACACCAAATGTGGTCTTACCTCATGCAAACAAAATGTGCAGGGTCGCAATAAAGACCCTAGTGGTATTTTAGTATGACCGCAATGTGCATATATCGGATTAACTAGTTTGTTTTGGGAACGCTGTGAAACATGCATAATTAACACGAATGAGAAACAATGTCCTGGCCTTTTGTTTTGTTTGCAAAACAAACCGGACAATCCGTGTTTGCAGGAGTTTTGGAATAAAAGAGGAAATATTTTACTTTAATACTCCCCACCAAAATCGGTAAGGAACAGCAAATCTTGGAAAATAACCATCCATCTGTGTTCATAATTGTATAAACACTTGGCACAACCTTTAATTTTGAGAATTTTGTTGGGACATTTTAGTGCAATATAGGGGAAGAAAGTTTGTGTTTTCTGTGTTAGAACTTTCTTGGCACCATGTATAGTCACTCAATGTGTTCACATACATGTTGATTTCTTTCTCATTTTTTACAGATTTTGCGGACATAAATCTTGAAATAACAGGTTGTGCCACATGTTTAGACAGTTGTTATCAAAGAGGGTTGGTTATTTTCCAAGATGTTGCTGTTCTTGACCGGTTTTGGTGGGGTATTAAAGTAAAATCTTTCCGTCCACTTCAACATGTTCCAGTGTACGTACATAATTATAGGGGCTAGGCCTAACGTTAGTATAAACATATTCTTAATCTTAGTGGAAGTGGGGAAAAGGTTTCACTCACATAATGCTCCTTTAATAACATCCTAATGCGCACCGAGTAATGCAATATAAAAATTGAAATTGAGTCATAAAAATAAAGTGGACTACATGCGTGCATGTTTACGTACGAACGCATTGGCAACATCGGCTTGATTTCCCACTAAATCTTTCCAAATGGAAACATAACTCACACATTTTCCCCATGTTTTGTTGGTGCATGGAGGAAGGAACCTTCCTCCATGGTTGGTGCACGGTTTGATTTCACCGGATATCCCGGGGGAATGGGCAAAACAAACACGTTCATGACGTTTTGACGATTTCTGTGACTGAGAGAACTCATCATCAGACGTGTCACTACGACGCCATCTTGTCACGCTACCGCTTTCTCACTTGCGGGCGCACTTCATAAGGAAGACGGTGATTAGTCGAGCGACAATGCATGGCATATTTGCATGTTATATTGACCAATCGCGTCAATCGTCGAGCGTGGCAACGGTGTCAAATAAAACAGACCGTTTTATTGGTAGAGATGTATTTTCATTTGCCATTTCTTTGCTGTATAAATTCACCAACCTTTTTACAAATTACAAAGGAATGCCCCATCCACTGCCGTGGGAACTAATAAAATATGTTTCTATAAATACTAGGGTTAATTTTAAGGCCAGTTTCAGGTAGTGCCAAGAAGGGGGCTACAAGGTGAGCGTTCCGGACGTCATGCCCCATAGTCTATTTGTTTTTCCTTTAGTTATGCTAATGGTCCGCTAAAGATTCTTAGGTTCATCCATATCCTGTCCTCTAGAGATTCTTACGTCCTACGCTGTCCTATCAAGATTTTTAGGTTCCTTATGTTTTTCTTTGATTTTATGCTAATGAGTCCCCTAAAGATTCTTAGGTGCCTTTTGCTTTTCCTTTAATTATGCTAATGAGTCCACTATAGACCCCACACACTACTGGCCAGTCACATGGCTGACTATGGTATGGACTCGGATACATTATTTGACCAGCTATCGCAAGCAAATCCTAAGGACCCCCAGTCCCAATGTCAAGGATCTTGGGATGACCGGCCTCGATCAACCCTTGACCGCTTAATTAGTCAAGCTCAAACTAGTTCTTCTCAATCTGTGACCACTCGAAAGAGATCTAAACCTAGTATGTCATATGGAGATGTATATAGTGATTCTGATAGTGACCTGTCTGATATCCAACCAAAACGGCGTCAAACATTTCAAAGACAGTATTCTCCTCCATCCCAGCCCACTTTGGTTATCATCACCTCCTCCAAAAATAAACCCGATCAAGATTGCACAAGCTCTTAATAAGATTGGAGACGGGCTCATCAAACAAGTCACCAAAAATAGTCGTGGGGGTTTGACAATCCGCTGTAACACCCCAGGCCAAGCCCAAAAACTGAAAGGAATATCCCAACTAGGTCAGTGGGCAGTTAACACTGAATTTGCAAAATCTGAAACCCAGAGTAAAGGGGTCATCACGGGTATTCCCACTGATGTGAGTGATGATGAAATACTACTAGCGTGCAAGTCAGCCGGTGTGGTTGATGTTAAACGCCTCATGCGTAAAAGAAATGGAACATGGGAAAAAAGTCTCTCAATTTGCCTTACATTTAATACGCCCGTACTGCCACCTAAAGTTCAACTAGGGTATGAATATCATACAATTAATCCATATGTGCCACCGGTAATAAGATGTTTTAACTGCCAAAGACTAGGTCATGTTGCCACGAACTGCCAAAGCGCTACGCGTTGTGTGAGATGTGGAGGCCCTCATTCATATGATGACTGCCATCAAAGAGATTCGGTTAGATGCTGCAGATGCGGTGGCAATCATTCTTCGGCATATGAAGGATGTAACACAATCAAAGATGGAAAGAAAATCCAGGGTATTCGTATCTCCGATAATATCTCATATTCTGAAGCGGCGAAGGCTGTGAGAACCAGTATCTCCTTTTCCCCAAATTCTACTACCCAGCGCACACCCATAATTCAGCCGAAGGTGTCACTGCCGAAGGTATCATTGCCGAATGTGTCATTGCTGCAGGTGCCATTGCCCACAATGCCAGCCGAATCCCACTCAAAACCCATAACAGTCAGTATAGCAACCCAAACAGACCAAATCGCTGAGACGCAAACAGAAACCCCGTGCCAATGCCTACGCAATACCGAAACCTTTGTAGAACTGCTTACGGGAACTATGCAAATATGGGAATCTGTAAAAAAGGCAGATAAAAGGGCATGAGCAGCTATTACTACCCTTGTGGATCACATCTTTCACAACATAACTACCGAGGGAAAGAAATCTTTCCCAATCCCCAGCTGCTTCCAAGAGCAACGACCCTCTCAAAAGGTCTACCCAAAATAATGGGGCTACTCCCAGCCCAATGGACCAATCACAAATGGACCCCACTACTGCACCTGGGCCCAGCACAAGCCAGATTGCCAAGGGAAAACCAACAAGCTCATGTTAAATCTCCTCATGTTGATAAATTTACAGTGGAATGCACAGTCAACACTCGCACATACCACAGAATTTAAGAATGCACTCAATTCCTTGGATCCAAAACCCGATATTATCTGTCTACAAGAAACATGGCTCAAAGAGGAAAAAACTTACGTTGTTCCTGGGTATGATATTTTTCGTAAAGATAGAAACCTATCTGGTGTTAAGAAGGGCGGGGGAGGTTGTGCTTTTTTAGTAAAACGTGGTCTGGCTTTTAGACACATATATGCATCGGACAATCCCATTGAATTTCAAATAGGAGAAGTATATGATTCCCAAAAAAGGCGAATACAGATTATTAATGTATATAACCCCTGTTCTGTTCTAGACGACTCTTGTTAATATTATTTTTGAAAAATTAAACGAAACATGTGTTATCTGTGGCGACTTCAATAGTCATAACCCCCTATGGGGTAGTACTAAACTTGACCCAAATGGTGAAATCATTGAACATGCCTTAGCCCAACACAACTTAATTTGCATAAACAGTGGTGAGGGTACTAGGGTAAATACCTTTCGTACAACTCTTTCATGTTTAGATGTGACCTTTGCATCATCCAATATTGCAGCAAAATGTCACTGGAGCGTCCTCAATGACACCTGGGGAAGTGATCATTGTCCTATCCTGATAGAATATGATCACCCAGTGCATCACAGACCAACAAATTGTAAATCTAAATGGGCTATCAAGAAAGCTGATTGGGAAAAATTTCAAACTTTATGCGATCAAAACATCAGTAATCCATCTGAAACCCGTGATCTTGGTGAAGCATACAACACGTACACTCAACAACTTAAACTAACCATGACTGATTCTATTCCGAGAACTAACCCCCCAAAGAATAAAATCCCTACATCATGGTGGAATGAGGAATGTAAATCGGCTATAAAGAACAAGAAGAATGCTCTAAAAATCCTACGAAAATCATCCCTCCCATCTGACCTCATATTATACAAAAGGGCTTCTGCTATTGCCAGGAAAACAATCAAAATTGCAAAAAGAAAAGATTGGGAAAATTTTTGTTGTGAACTTAACCCACGGACTAGTACTACCCAAATCTGGAATAAAATTAAAAGAACTGAGAAAACAAGAATCACCCACAGCATACCAGCCGTACACCAGGAAGGAGTTATAGCCATTACTGACGATGAGAAGGCCGACATGTTAGTCAGTAGCTTTGCAAAAGTTAGTAGTAATTTACACTACCTCCCTTCCTTTATCGACATTAAAATTCAAGCTGAAAATGAACTTTCCCTAAATGAAAATTCACTAGAATGAATCTTTTTCCATTGAAGAACTAAACCATGCTATAGAATCCTCCAAATGCACAACCCCTGGAAAAGATGAAATCAGTAACAGCATCCTCAAACACCTCACTTTGAAAGCTTGTGAATATTTACTGATAATTTTTAATATGATCTGGCACACCTCTAACTGTCCGAAACAATGGAAGGATGCCATACTCATTCCTTTACTAAAACCAGGAAAGGATCCATCCTCTCCACTTTCATACAGACCTATTGCCCTCACATCCTGTATCTGCAAATTGATGGAACGTATGGTTAATTGTAGACTAATGTGGTACCTCGAAAAACACAATCTCTTCTCTCATCATCAAAGTGGCTTTCGGAAAGGCCGCTCCACTAAAGATCACACCATTCATTTAGAATCCTGTATAAATAAAGCCAAAGCCAATAAAGAAAGCACCCTTGCAGTCTTTCTTGATTTCGAAAAAGCATATGATATGCTGTGGCGCAAATGGATTATTATTAAACTTCAAACTATGGGAATTTCTGGTCGGATTGTCCACTGGATATCTAATTTCCTATCTGCTAGGAAAGTCCAGGAAAAAATCTACAACTCCTTATCTGAAGAGAGGACAGTGGAAAACGGTGTCCCTCAGGGTAGTGTTATAAGCCCTTTATTATTTAATATCGCTGTTAACGATCTTAGTAAGAACGTCCCTGGGGTACAAATCTCACAATATGCAGACGACGTGGCTATATGGAAATCTAATAGAAATATTACCTTTATAGAAAAGAAAATACAACAGGCCATTATTAACATACAATCATGCTGTGCAAAGTGGGGATTGAAATTGTCGGCACCCAAGACAGCTGCTATTCTTTTCACAAATAAAAAACATACTAAGATATCTCTTAATGTCCAGAATAGCCCCATAAAAATTCAGCAACATGCCAAATTCCTTGGTGTAACCTTTGACTCCAAACTCACATGGAAACACCATATAGACTACATCCGTGATAGATGCAGGAAGAAACTGAACCTGCTCAGATGTGTTAGTGGAAGTACATGGGGTGCAGACTGTACGACTCTATTCCAACTGTACACTGCCCTTATCAAACCTATTATAGAATATGGATGTGAAGCGTATGATTCAGCTTCCAATTCCCTCAAACAAAAACTAGACAGTATACAATATCAGGCTTTAAAAATATGCACTGGTGCTCTCCGTGGATCATCACTGAAAAAACTGCAGCTGGAATGTGGGGATCCTCCTCTTGCCCTACGTCGTCATTTTCTAAACAATCTCTATGGAATAAAAATCAGTGCTCATGAATCCCACCCAAACCAAAATCTCAAAACTAATAACTGGCAAAAACATTATTTTGCTGACGTATGGCTAAACACCACTCACAAAACCCCTTTCGAAGCCAGGCTTTCCAACTACCATTTTACTATTTATCCCCTTATTAATCCATTCCCATTTTGGTATTTCAACACACCCTATATATCTAAGGAGGTTTTGTCATGAGTTAAAAATGTAGACAGGGCTATTGAAAAAAGCTATATCATCATGGACGTTATCCATTCTATGTGGCATACTTCTCTGCATATATATACTGATGGGTCATTTAATCCGACTCAAAATACCACAGGCTGCGGTATTTGTATTCCCCAATTTAAATACTCCAAAAGTATTCGACTTAATAATGGTATATCTATATTTACTGCTGAACTCTTCGCCATCCTTATTGCTCTTGAATGGATTGAAGATGTTCAACCACTCCACACCTGCATTTTTAGTGACTGCCTATAAGTGCCTTGCAGGCTATTTCGCAAACTCCCCCTGAAAATAAGGTGGTTTGTGACATCCGCCTCGCCCTTCTTAACATCCAACATCAGGGCAACGTGGTTGTTTTCGAATGGATCCCTGGTCATTGTGGAATCCCAGGAAATGAAAAAGCTGACAAACTAGCCAAATCAGCCACTCAAAAATATACTCCTGACTGCTGCATCCCACTATCAATTCCCGAAATCAAATATACTCTTAAAACTGAACTTAAAATAAGCTGGGCCCAGACTGATGGGATTGACGAGTTGCCAGAACCATCCTTTAAATTTAAAAACTGGGGACCTAAACGATGGGAAGAAGTCACTATGCATAGACTTCGAATAGGTATGTGTAGAGGTTTAAATAGTTTTCTGTATAGTGTTCCGTATAAAATGGGTCTACAGTAACACCCACATGGTCTTTGTGATGTTTGTGCCACTTTATGCTTGAATGCCCAAAGTATCATAACCAAAGAAGACAACTTCAAGAAACACTGAAACTCTCAGATGCCCAAATGACCCTGACAGAATTATTCGGAAGGAAATCACATACTCGTCAAATTTTGACCTATATACACTTCTGCAACATTAGTATATAAATAAATGTATAGATTGTACTACACTGTTGTGACATATTCCATGCAAACTGTGACTATATTATTGTAATACATGACCTAGGTCATGAGCATGTCATCTCTGATTTTGTGGTGTGGCGCATGCGCAGGCGCTGAGTGCTTACGATTGACCGGACATAATGCTGCCTTTCTTCACCTGGGGGTACGCGAGCCTGTGAACATACCGGCGGAGCCCGGGCTCTTAAATTGCTGGGAAACGGCTCGGCCCTGCAGGACCGACCACTGCAGCATTGTGTGTCTGGGGGATCGTAGGCGCTCGTGCCAGCATTGATAAATCATCACGGCGATATCACTAATTTTCGTAGTCACTGGCACACAGGGCACATAGTTTGCCATAAGTGCCAACCAAACCAACAACAACAACAACAATCCCACTCAGCAGCTAACACCCCCGCCAGCACAACCATTATGGCGCAACCTACGACAAGCAAAGTGCAACCAAATGCAAAGGACACAACGGACATGCCACCACCAACCACAAAACCCCCAAAAACCACCAAAGACGTGAGCACCCACACCAACACACACAGTCATGTAAACGGGTGCAATCGTGGACCTCCCATTGTTCCTCTTTTGTTTATACTCTAACTTTTTCGGAAGGCCTCCCATTGGTTTTGTACACGATTTTCAATCGTGGACGTTAGGTCAAACGTGGACCCTTTGTCTACGCTCGAATTCTTTTGTCCTAGGTCCACGATTGCCGGCATATACAAACTCAACTGAGGGAACCCAAACCGAACACACACGATGTACATGTATATGTAATGAACAATGCCTAATGCGGGGATCACACAGTCCCGATTATGGCTCCCATTGGCGATCAGACAGCGCTACGACACGAAAAGAAAAAGTCGGATTACAATCCTCAATGATCTGGAATGTCCTATCATTGTCTGAACGCAGTCGTATACGTTCGTAACAGAGTCCTAACAGAGTCCTAACAGAGTCCTGCGGATCGGGAAAGGTCCTGAGAGGTCGGCCAAGCACTCCCGACAGTTAGGTGCCTCCCATCGTTGTCGGGAAACTCAGCCGATTTTGTCTAGTCGGATTACAATCGTGACTATTTCGTGACAGATTCTGCTGTATCGGATCAAAATCGTGACAATGTCCTGTGTTGTCTGGACGGTGTCTGGATGGTGTCCTGTGGATTGGGACGCTGTCGTGATGAACGGGAATGATTTGGAGAAATTTTTCATTGCCGTTATTGCCGATTGAGTACAGATTGCATCCAGATCTTGCCGAATGCGAACCGTCTTTGCCGAATCCGTTCTGTACTCAATCGGCAATAACGGCAATAATACCCACGTCATAGTCCCGACAATTACAGAACACGATACGACTGAGTCCAGACAAAGCCGTTTGCAATGCGGTACAGCAGACCGTGATAGGATTGCGTTCCGACAGTGTCCCGATCATCCCGAATATGCCGACAGTTGTAGGATTCAAGATGCGTGGATTTCCAGATTCGGCTGAGCTGCCCACGTACGTCTGGAGTATAACGGCTCAGTCTCACCACTGAGGACTTGCTGGACTTCTTCATCATCACCACCAGACTCCACAGATGAATGTATAGGAGAAATAGAAATAGGCTTCCTTTTCCTTGGTTGTCTTGCAGCTCTCACAAGCTTCTTCTTGGCAGGCATAGTGAAGTAAATGTAATTTAAATGTAGATAACTGACGTTGATGTTCCTCGGAAAACGGCTGAGACTGGAGTGACAAACAGCCGTTACGCACGATTCTTATATAGGACGGGACGAGCACGTGACTAACGATTTTCTGTCGTGTCACTGTCCGATCTCGGTCGGATCGCATTCGGGAGAATCGGGACGCTGTCGGGACAGATTCGGTCGTTTTTTACCGTTCGAAAGATACAAATCGGATCAGATTCGTATTGAGAACGGGAGAATCGGGACGAAATCGGCTGGAAACGGCTGAATCGGGACACTTCCTGAACAATATCTGATTGTTGTCGTGATTAAATAAATGTTTCTCCAAATTTTCGAATTTCCCGCCACGAATCTCACGATCTTGATCAGACTTTTGACAAATTTTAATCGGGAATGGTCCTATCGAGGACGGCAGTAAAAATCGGGAATGTGTGACTCCAGCTTTACAGAACTTCTCACAGGCACGATCCAAATTTTGGACACACTGAAGAACAAAGAGGAAAGGCAAACGGCTATTAAAGACCTTGTCAATCACATTATCCATTCAGACAATCCCCATCACAGACCAAAGAAACGCAAGGAAAACAAGGGACACCCACACATACCAATACAAGGAAAGGCGAATCGGGTCGAAGATCAACCCAAAATAAGAGCAATATATCTTCGGCCAAAATACACACAGACCCGGTGGGAACCCATAATCTTAGCAGTCAGACAACTAAAGGAAAATCGAACAAAATGTTATGATTTTCCTTTATATTATGGTATTAATCTTACAATGGAATGCACAGTCTCTTACAGCTCATAGTAATGAATTTAAATCCTCAATCAATAATTATCCCCCTAAACAAAAACCAGACCTCATATGTATCCAAGAAACCTGGCTCAAAGAAGGGAAACAGTTTACCCTACCTGGTTATGACATTTATCGTCATGACAGACAAAACACAGGAGCTAAAAAAAGGGGAGGAGGCTGTGCCTTTCTTGTCAAACGTGGCCTAGCTTTCAAATACATATATGGTTCTGACACTCCCACTGAGTATCAAATTGGTGAACTGTATGATATTCATAAAAATATAATTAACGTCATTAATATATATAACCCATGCAACACCTTAGACGAAGTCTCTCAGAGAGATCTTAAATAAAATCGACAAACCTTGCATAATTTGTGGAGACTTAAACAGTCATAACCCTCTATGGGGCAGCTCCAAACTTGATCATAATGGCAAGAATATTGATGATATTACAACAGAATTTGATATGATTTGTATCAATTCTGGTGAGGGTACAAGAGTAAATACCTCCCATGGCACTCTCTCGTGTATTGATGTCACGTTCGTATCACCTAATATAGCTGCTAAATGTAACTGGACTGTTCTAGATGATTCCTGGGGAAGTGATCACTGCCCTATTATTATCAATTATAATCATTCTATTCATAAAAATATAGCCAAATTCACACCTAAATGGTCTATTAAAAAAGCTGACTGGAGTAAATTTAAAACTGCCTGCAATCAGAATATCTCTGAACCTAACACATCAGATAACATTGATGACACTTACAACAACTTCATCAATGAGCTCGAATCAGCCATGAGTTACTCAATTCCGAAAACCAATCCAAATCATCATAAAACCCCTACCTCCTGGTGGAATGATGATTGCAAGCAGGCCATAGATAATAAGAAAAAAGCTCTTAAAATCCTCAGAAAAACTCGTCTCCCTGCAGACCTAATACTGTACAAAAGGGCTTGTGCCATAGCCAGGAAGACAATTAAAAATGCCAAAAGAAAAGACTGGGAAAATTTCTGCAACGAAATAAACCCGAAAACAAATACCAAAATTATTTGGAATAAAATTAAACGAATAGAGAAAAACCGAAATACCAACAGCATCCCTGTTCTAAACCACAATGGCACAGATGCTATTACTGACGAAGACAAGGTTGAAGCTCTTGCTGACAGCTATGCTAATGTCAGCAGTACGAACAATTACAGCCCTTCATTTATATCCATCAAAAGTGAAGCTGAAAAAGATTTTTATATTAATAGTAACAATGACAGTGTGATCAATGAACCTTTTAATTTGGAAGAATTAAACCATGCTATTGATTCATCTAAGTGCACATCTCCAGGTAAAGACGGAACAAGTAACGCTATTATCAAACATCTCCCTCTGAAAATTCGTAATTACCTCCTCATCATTTTTAACATGATATGGTATACCTCTCAATGCCCTAAACAATGGAAGGATGCTATCCTTATTCCATTCCTTAAACCTGGAAAAGACTCCACCAACCCTCTATCATATAGACCCATTGCCCTCACGTCTACCTTCTGTAAAATCATGGAACGCATGGTAAATTCTCGATTACTTTGGTACTTAGAAACTCACAATCTGTTATCCAACCATCAGAGTGGTTTCCGGAAAGGAAGAAGTACCAAAGATCACATTGTCAATTTAGAATCATCTATCAATAAAGCTCGGAGTAATAAAGAAAGCACCCTTGCCATTTTCCTTGATATCGAAAAAGCTTATGATATGCTTTGGCGCAAAGGTATCGTTATCAAATTACAATCCATGGGTATATATGGCCGAATAATAAAATGGATTGACAATTTTCTCTCTGATAGAAAATTTCAAGTTAAAGTCAATAACTTTCTTTCTAAAGAAAGAACTCTGGAAAATGGTGTCCCACAGGGCAGTGTTATCAGTCCTCTTCTCTTTAATGTTGCTGTCAATGATCTCTCCCACCATGTGGTTGATGCCAATGTCTCGCAATATGCAGATGATATGGCCATCTGGAAATCCAACAGGAACACATCTTACATAGAAAAGAAAATTCAACAAAACTTAAATAATGTCAATTTATAGTGTGACAAATGGGGTTTCAAGTTGTCCATTCCTAAGACAATTGCTGTCTTGTTTACCAACAAAAGAATTTTCAATATCTCCCTGCACATCCAAAACCATAAATTGCAGACTTTGTCATCGGCCAAATTCCTGGGAGTGATTTTTGACAGCAAATGAACATGGAACAACACATAGACAATATAATTAATAAATGTAAAAAGAGACTTAACATCCTCAGATGCATTAGCGGTATTTCCTGGGGGGCCGATTGTAAAACACTATATCAGCTCTACAGTGCACTAATATAACCTATCTTGGAATATGGGTGTGAAGCCTTTGACTCAAAAACTTGATAGTATCCAATATCAAGCTCTTAAAATCTGTACAGGAGCTATTCACAGTTCACCACTTTTTAGGCTGCAGACAGAGTGTGGAGATCCACCCCTGGCTCTACGCAGACAGTTCTTATGTAATCTATACGGAATCAAAGTAAATGCCCACAAAACCCATCCTAATGATCACATTTTTTCAGATAACTGGCAAAAGCATTATTTTGCTGACAAATGGATGTCTACAACCCACAACACACCTTTTGAAGCCAGGATCTCTCAATACCCTTATACAACTTTCCCCCTCAATGATCCTACTCCTTTCTGGCATTACAACAAGCCCTCTATCTCCACTGAGATCCTCTCTCGGGTGGCAAATGCTACAAATATATATGACAAGAGAAATCTTAGTTTAGAAACCATTAATACAACCTGGATTAATTCACTACATATATACACGGATGGTTCCTACAATCCCACCCATGACACTGTCGGATGTGGTATATACATCCCCCAACTTAAATACAGTAAAGCCTCCCGCCTTAATAATGGCATCTCTATATTTACGGCAGAACTTTTGCTATTCTCCTTGCTCTAGAATGGGTTGAAGATGTTAAACCTTTACACACCTGTATTTTCAGTGATTGCCTTAGTGCCATCCAGTCCATCTCGAAAACCTTCCCCCAACATAAAATCGTTTGTGATATTCGCCACACCTTAAATAACATCCATTACCAAGGCAATATAGTTAACTTTGAATGGATCCCTGGACACTGTGGGATCAATGGAAATGAAAGAGCAGATGAAATTGCTAAATTCCTATATTTTCTCTAGCTGGGGAATGACACGTACCCAAGAAGTTATCATGCATAGACTTCGACTTGGCACATGTAAAGGTCTAAATAATTTCCTATATAAAATCGGCAAACATCCAAATGGATTATGTGAAGTATGCTCATGTACAGAGGATGTTAAGCACTTTCTCCTGAATTGTCGTAAATATAACACCCAAAGACAAATACTCATAAAATCACTTAGTCTCCCCCAATACCCAAATAACACTCCAACAACTCCTTGAACCCAAACAAAATAGCCACCATATTATCAAGAATGTACATAACTGTAATGTCAATATATAATTCCCCCGATACACCTCGCCGATACTCTTGATATTACACCAGCTTCTGGGATAGGGGAGCGTGAATGGTTGGCTGGACATAGTGTCCGGCTCATCATCACCTGAAGGTGTTGCGGACGTGCGAATCACCCGAGCGGGGCCCGGGCCCTTAAACTGCACGGTACACGGTCCGGCCTTGCGGACACTTATGACACTTCGTGTCTTGCGGATCATGAACGCTTTCCCTTTTCCCTACCTTTACCTGCCCTTCCTACACAAATTCACCCTGTTTTTGTTTTAAGTATCGATTCTATAATCTCCGATTAGCTCAGAGTCGAAAATACCGGATAATGACCGTCAGGCATGCGTATACCGCTCACTCATAGTACTTACTGTACCAGTTGTACAACAAAGGGCCTACTGTTGAGACGTACTGTCTTTCGCTAATGGCGCAAAGGGCATAATATAATGCCGTACGCGCCAACCCCCTCTACAACAACAACAACAACAACATGTTTAATTTTGGCTTGGCCTTTCCAGCCTTTTGTCCGTGTGTTGATCTGTGGAGCTGTCAGCCTGTCGGCAGATAGGCCTATAACGCTGACCAGTGGCAATGTCTAAATCCTTCAAACAATGCCTGTCCTATCCATAAAGCTTTCCACTGGCAAATGTAACACAATACGAAAACACTACAAATGATTCTGAAACGATGATGAATAGGTCTACATGTACATGTACATAACAAATGAAGACATTGGGGCAAATATTGAGTTTTTTAATAATTTGTCGAGACTTACGACAAAATAAAATCACGGGCCCTCACCCATGCCTGATTTTCCTCAACTAATCAAACTTTAATTAAAAGAAACAAAAATACACATATAGCCATGTACCCTAATGAAGTCAATAGAAAAAGGTTTCCTTTGTAACACATTGTTATGGAACTATTTCCGACTGACCGGAACAGAACGTAAACCGAGGCTCGTGTCACCCCATTTTAAATTTTGTTTTTATAGCCGACAGAAAAATCTTAAAAAAATATATTTTGACGTCCGACCTGTGGAACTGTTTTCCTTCCTCCATGCACAAGTACCACATAAAACTACAAAATGACACAGATTTCTCTCGGCAATCAACATTCTGGTTAATGATATAAAGAGTGAAGTATATGTAGGGGTGTATATTTACATGATTTAATTACGGGTAGGCTAGTATACGGGAATCGGGTACCCGATTGAAAAAAGCATGTGTACCCAGGTACCTGGGTACCCGTTAATTAAAAAGAAAGCCAATCCTAAATTGAAATTTCGGATCATATATTCATTAAAAAAGGTCCACATAATAGGATTATTGTAGGGGTGGCCCGATATACTTGGCTACAGCTTTAAATTGCACACAAGTCTATTCAATTCAATTCAACTTCACTTTATTTTCCACACTGAAACAACAACCAAAGGATTAAAGTATATAAAATATGTGGATGGGGATCCCTAAAAAGCAAGGCTTGTCGAGTAGAGATCCCCAGTAAACAAATTATACAAAAAGACATACACATAAACACATACATGTAACACCAACATAAAAATGGAAATGTCATGATTAAGAAATCAGTAGCCTATCCTGCAGCTTGTACCCCCGTGACAAAAAAGAAACACTTAATTACTCTGTAAATAATTATTCAATAGCATATTTTTGAATTTACGTTTAAAGAGCGAGAGACTAGAAATGTTTTTCAAGGAAATGTCAACCGAGCTCCACAGCTTGGGACCTTCATATTTCACAGTTGCTTTAGAGAGTGTAGTACGAGCATAGTGTGGCGGATTTACTATTTGCCAGGTTGGTTGTCCCTCGGCTGGTACTCGCTGGCGGGCGAGTAGTCCCACTGCGCCGAGGTGCAGGTCCGTTTGTTGGAAATATACCACCGCGTATGTCTGAACCCACTCCCAGACCACTCTCACACTCCACGACACAGACAGTACGGGGACAGACACCGGAGAACTTACGGGGACGGACTAGAATGATTGTGACACAGTGACAACAGAAGAACGTTCCAAGTATTTATTAAATGTCAAATAAGAAGGTTAACCCCTGATTATTATCCCTTTTATTAAATTGTGGTTTCGCCTCAAGTAACGCCTCGAGCAACGCCTCAAGCAGTGTGTTGCGCCTCAAGCAGTGTGGTGCGCCTCAAGTAACTCCTCGAGCAACGCCTCAAGCAGTGTGGTGCGCCTCAAGTAACTCCTCGAGCAACGCCTCAAGCAGTGTGGTGCGCCTCTCCCTATTTGCTTGACCCTCGCGCTTGTGGGTGACGCCTCGCCCAATTAGAAAGAATGCTTCTCGACAGCGCTAGTTCCGTGAATGTCCGCTTGTAGTCGTCCCTTCCTATGGCCCTTGCGATCCGCAAGAGGCCCCGATGGTCACTACAACTTGACTCCGCGCCTCACGTCAGTCCTACGTCAGTCCTACTACAATGACTCCACGCCTCCCGTTAGTCCAGCACTCCAGCAAGCTATCTGTCCGGCTCACTGGAGGCGTCGGTCCCGAGTGTCGCCCTAGTCCCCGTATATGGCCCACGTACGCTCCGGTACATGGACAGCACATATACTTACTGTAGTCCACTGACTCCGCTACGCTAGCCACGAGTTTCCTTGCGCCTCCTCTGTTTCCGTCCTTTTCGCCTCCTTTGTTTCCGTCCTTTTCGACGAGCGCGTACCCGTGTACGTCTTCCACGGTCAAGATCTAACCAACTACTCCCTCCGCACACCACGTATCATGCATGCCGCTGCGCTGCTTGAACGCCCTCAAGTGTTAGCGCTGCACTATGGCGCGCCTAATATTACAGAAATATAAATATGGAACTAGCAATTTGCAATAATGTTACAAAACCCCCTTCCAAGCCTGAACGTCCTCGTTCAAAATCAGCTGAAAACTACAAGACATAATAAGCAAATTGCTACTTCACCCTCAAAAATTTGGCAAAACCTTGAACTCTCTAAATTTACTCAAAATCAGGTTCTTTTACATAATTTGGCGAATTTTCTAACTTAACTTCGCCATATAATTAGGTTGGACGAACATCAAGTGCCTTATTTCGCCTCCGGCGTCTCATAATTTAGGCGCTTTCTCATAACTTAAACTTAAACTACATAATGAGGCGTTTCCTGCTCATAAAACTTTAGGGCAAGCGTTAAACAACAAATAGCTAAAGAATAAAGTTGAAAACTTCAGTATAAAAATATAGCTCTCGTATAAATGTTCAGGTAGCGGTTGAAGTTTGCGTCTTGTAATGTGGTAATAATCTTGAGAAAGTTCTGTAGTGAGGCACTGATATGGTCGAGTCCGGTGATGAGGTGTTGGCTTGTTCGAACCCGGTCTAACTCTTCTCAAACAGCTGGTCGAACTTCACGTGATAGGTACGCCCCACTCTAGTCTCGCTGACTTTAGCACCATTCTTGAACTTGGTCTGGGTGCTGACCTCGGTGACCCGTGTCACATGGCCTCTAATGACATCTTGCAGGGCCATAGGCTCTACCGGCTTGAGCTGATCGGTTGTTCCCCCTTCGTCGGCGCTTGACCCCTCTTCCGGATCCGTCGCACTCTGATCGCCAGCCTCCTCGGCCTCCTGCCGACGCATCTGTGCCAGCAGTGCGAGAGGTTTACCACCTCTAGGTGCGCCTCGGGGTGCCACCGACTCCTCTGTCAGGAGTGACACCGACGCGGGAGACAATGAGATCTCCGCAGGAGCTGCAGGGGACCGGCCGCGTGTCAGGTCCAGAGGTCCGTCGTTCCGCACGTCTTCAGCAACCATAGGCCCAGGAGGCTCGCCTGGTGAGTCGGTGACTCGTCTGCGTTTTACCTCCGGCTCATCCTCCGGGCATTTTCCCAAGGCCGCTGCTGCTCGGCCTTTCTTCTCTTGTCTCAGCATTACACTCACCTCCCCCAGCTCGAGGCATCTCCGATCTCCCTTACAGTCTCCACATGACCGGCCCTCTTCGGCGTTCCCTCCTTCGGTGTTGTTTTCCGAGGTGCGTTCTCCGTACGGATTCGCTCGGCCCTCTCCTGCTCCGTCTCCAGTGGAATCGACTCCACCTCGGCGACGAAAGTCGCATGCTCCTGGTGGTAGTGTCTCCGTAGGTTGTCCTTCCGGTTGCACTTGAAGTCACATCGCCCACACCAGCAGCATAGCTTGGGACCGTGCTCCGTTTGTATGTGTCGGTTTAGGCTTCTCCTCTGATTAAATTCAGCCTGGCATACGCTGCAAGGGAAGGTCCTCCGCTTCACCCGTCTCGAGTCCGCCATTGTTTGACTGCAATGGAGATATATACAAAAAAATGTTAAGTCCAATGTCTCCACAATATGTTTTGTTTATAACAAGAGCTACAACTATTTACACTCCCTCCTGTCCCTTATTGTCTGTCTATACGTCTATCTGAAACGGCAAGGTAGCCTCCTTGTCCGTGTCGGGTTACGCCTCGGAGGCGCTGTCTCCCTGTCCTCGTCTCGACCGCGCGCCTCTCGCTGGTCAACGTCCGTGTTATCAGTGTCCCCAGAGTTTCCTCCACGATTCGCATTAGTTTCGGATTCCTGGTCTTCTGTCTCCTGCGGTTCGTCATGTATGTCTGTGGAACTGTCCGGTGTCGTTTGGCCAGAGTCCAAGTTATCTATGGCTGCCTGCCGTCTCCATGCCTGCAGAGGGGTGCCCTGGTACAGCTTGAGTCGATCAAAGTGTACTATTTGCACCTTCCCCCTAGGTTGCTGCTGGATCCGGTAAGTGACATCTGACAGCTTCGTGAGTATCAGATAGGGGCCCTTCCAACGAGAGACCAACTTCGGAGAGACCCCCTTTTTCCTAGCATGGACAAACAGCCAGACAAACTGGCCCTCCTCGAAGCCAGCTCCAGCCGTCCTCCTGTCATATGTCTTCTTCTGGTGTCTCGCACTCTTCCTGAGCTTCTGCCTTGCCCTGTCGTGAGCTGCCCCCATTCGATGGCGTAGATCCTCTCCAAAATCTGTGTCGGGAACCTCGCCCTCCGCTCCAAGTGTCTCCGTGGTTAAGTCAACCGGCAACCTTACTTCCCGGCCCAACATAAGCATGTTGGGTGTTTCGCCCGTTGACTCTTGCGGGACAGACCGGTACGCACACGTAGCAAATGCTAGCTGTTGGTCCCAATCCTTCTGGTTCCGAGCAGGGTCAATCATCATCGAAATGATGTTCAGAAGAGTTCGATTAAATCGTTCTATGAGGCCGTCCGACTTGGGATTGTATGCTACTGTTCGTGTTTTCTCAATGCCCAGAATCTTGCACATTTCCGCGAATATCGCAGACTCAAAATTCCTGCCTTGGTCGGAGTGTAATTCTCTTGGAACTCCGAACCGGCAAACGAAATTCTCCACAAAGGCTCTGGCTACTGTCTCGGCAGTGCTATCCGGCAGTGCATATGACTCCATTCATTTGGTTAAGTAATCCCCCACCACGAGGATCCACTTGTTGCCGTTCTCACTCTTTGGCAATGGTCCCACGAGGTCCAAAGCAACTCTGTCCATTGGCATGTCCACCTGAAGCTGCTGCAGTGGTGCCCTACTTTTCCTGGGTGGCGACTTCCGCTGAGCGCACCTGTCACATTTCCGGCAAAATGACCTTACGTCTGCCGCCATCCCAGCCCAGTAGTATCGGGTCCTCACCTTGGCCAGCGTACGTTCTACGCCAAAGTGTCCACCTATTACTCCACCATGTAGCTCCTTCATTACTGCTTCTCTATATTCTTGTGGCAGGATAATGTTCCACTCTATGTCCTTCCCATCGTAGGATTCCCACTTTCTGCACAGCACTGACTCTCGTAGTTCCAGGCGTTCCCACTGTCCCCAGTAAATTTTGTCCAAGATGCCATGTGCTTGAGCCTGGCTCCAGCTTGGGCGTTCCCCCAATTTCCGTTTACAGTCTACTATTCCACAAAGAGTGGGGTCTCGAAACTGGGCTTCGGAAATCTCTTCCATGTCAATGTTTGGCTCCACTCGCAACATCCGAGTCGCCGCTTCCTCTTCCTGAGCTGGGGGACTGCCCTCCCTTGGCAGACTGGCTGCTTCTGCAGCAACAGCCTGTGCCTCTGGCTGAGGTTCGCTGGTCCGGCCACACTGGATACATGGCTTGCGTGACAGGCCGTCTGCGTTACCATGTTTTTTTCCAGGGCGATGCACGATCACGTAGTTGTACTCTCCAATCAGCTGTATCCACCGAGCTACCTGCCCTTCCGGGTTCTTGAAGTTTACAAGCCACCGCAACGCAGCATGGTCGGTCCGTATGGTGATCTGTCTTCCGTATAAGTACTGCTTGAAATGTTTGAGGAAGTTGACCACGGCCAGTAGCTCCCGGCGCGTCACGCAGTAGTTTCTTTCTTGTCGGGTAAGAGTTCTGCTAGCATATGCGAGTACTCGCTCCTCACCTTCCTGTACCTGCGACAAGACTGCTCCAATTCCTTCTCCGCTGGCATCCGTGTCCAGCACCAAGTCACCTTTGGGCCTCGGGTACGCCAGAATGGGCGCCTCCTGCAACAAACCCTTGAGGGTCTGAAATGCAACCTCACAGGCCTCATCCCAGAGAAAATCCCGTGCTTTCTCTGTGAGGCGATGGAGTGGGCGTGCCACATCGGCGAATCCCTTGATAAATCGTCGATAGTAGGATGCGAGTCCTAAAAAACTCCGCACTCCTTTCACGTTGGTAGGTGTAGGCCATGATTTGACTGCCTCAACCTTGTCCGGGTCGGTCGAGATCCCGTCCTTGGAAACCACATGTCCAAGATATTTCACGGCTTCCTTGAAGAGAAAGCACTTTTTCAACTTTAGTCCCGCAAGTCTGAGTCTCTGCAGCACCTCACGTAAGCGCTGTACCTCCTCCAGGACGCTCCTCCCGTATACAATGACGTCATCGAGGTAAACCAACAGTGTTTCCCACTGCAGTCCCGCTACAACTCTTTCCATCAACCTTTCAAAGGTGGCAGGGGCGTTGCACAAGCCAAAGGGCATGACCCTCCAGCTGTACAAGCCCCCGCGCACCACAAAGGCTGACTTCTGTTTGGCATCCTCGTCCAGCCCCACTTGCCAGTAGCCAGATGCAAGGTCAAGGGTCGAAAACCACCTTGCCCCTGACAACGCGTCCAAAGTGTCGTCGATTCGGGGGACGGGGTAGGCATCCTTCATCGTTACTTCATTGAGTCTACGGTAGTCGACGCAAAACCGTTGGCTCCCATCTTTCTTCCTGACCAGTACTACATTTGAGGACCAAGGGCTGTCCGATGGTGTAATCAGCCCCCTCTTCAACAAGTCCTGTACCTGCTGATCAATCTCTCCTTGCTTACACAATGGTTGTCGTCGAGGCCTCTGCCTGATAGGTCGTGTGTTTCCAGTGTCTATACTGTGTTTAACCCAGTCGCATCTCCCGATGTCGTGATCACCTTCTGAGAATACATCCGAAAAGTCAGTAAGTAATCGAGCCACTGTGTAGTGATACTGAGGCTCAAGATTTTCCACACTGCGCCTCCAGAGATCCGCAAGGTGGGCAGGAATATCTACTTCCGGGGTTGCGCCTCCTCTGGCAACTTCCCGGGCCTCCTGCACATCTCCCTCGGCTACCCGTGTGAGGCATCCGGCCGTCGTTCCCGAACGAACAATGCACTCCCGGCTACCAGGATTTAGCAACCGCAATGCAAGAACGTCCTCTCCTTCCTTTCCTTCTACCAATGTCCTGGCCAGGATCAATCCCTTTTTAGCCAGCTCTCCACCTCCGTCAATCGGTTCTATCATTCCTAGTTCGCCTGCCTGGATCTCACAGGTCACCTTCCCCGGAACCAGCGCCTGCCGTGGCGGGATAACAGTTGTTTCTGTAACAACCACCCGGGCATGCAGATTCCTTCCCAATCTAGTCGTGCACCGTACGTGCTCTCCGTGGAGTATGAGTTCGCAATTGTTGAAGTCCAATGTCCCTCCAGTTGGTAGCAGAAAATCCATCCCTAGAATCCCTTTTGTTTTGATCTTGGCAAAAACCGCTCGCACTGGACAAGCGGTCCTGCCTATCCGTAAGTCTACATTTGCCACGCCTATTGTCTTCATAGCAGTACCATCGGCTTGGATAACCCGTATGCCGTCATGTTCTAGGATTGGGCGCCTCTCCGAGGGTATCTGATAGTAAACCTCCTCGGAGATTATTGTATCCGTCGTCCCAGTATCCACCAAAAACGGGATTGTAACGGACCGGCACTCGCCCTGCACATACAACCCCTGCTTTGGTATGACCAAAGGTGCAAAAACTTCCCTCACCGCATCAGTGGCATCAGGGTGGGTCCGCTTTCTGGCTGTTCGCTCCTCTGAGCCCTTAGTGTGTTGACCCTCCTGTGTATCCAGCCTTCCCCTGGGTCGCAGAGTCGGCTGGTAGTCGTTTTCCGACTGCATTGACTCCTGTTTTGGCCTGTTCCGGCAATCCCTCCTAAAGTGTCCCTTTTTCTGACACTTGTAACACGTGTCTTCTAGGGTGGCTACTCTCCTCGGTCGAGGATGGTAAATCCGGGTGTCGCGTGGTCTCTGTGGAGGTTGTGACTTCTCCCCTGCCTCTTGTTCGCCTCTCATTTTCTTGTAGTACTCTTCCAGATGTCCAACCACATCAGCTATGATTGTGTCCCGGTACTCCTCCTCGTCACGTCCCATTCGGCACTTCTTACTTGCCTTTCCACTTCTTTGATCCTCAATCTTCTCAAAGTTCTCGGTGGCCAGCGCCGCCCGAATTGCGTCATTCAGGGTGGATGGCTTTGAACGAAAAACTCCCTCTCGGACGGTCTGGCTGTCAATAGCGTCTGAAAAATGCCCCGAGCCAGTCTGTCCCTACTGTCCTCTGACAACTCCGGATATGCAAGTGTAGCCAACTCCCTAACTGCTTCTCCAAGTTCCTGCAACGTCTCTTTCGGATTTTGGCGTCGGGTTCTCAACTCCATGAGGAAATTTTCGGCCATTTGCCCTGGCCCGAAACGCGCATTCAATAGTCCAATCAGCTCCTTGTACTGGTATTGTCCGTCTTGTCCTCCACCTTGACGATTAGTCAAAATCTTCACAGTTGATCCCTGAAGACTCGCGGCGAGAAACGCTGCGGCCTCATCATCGTGCCATGCGTTAGCACGCCGGCACGACTCAAAGTGTTCCCGGTAGTCGATCCATGGCTGTTTCCCGTTAAATCGATCAGGAACAATCTTGGGGCGTTGGTGTTTTGCCCCGACTTTTCCCTGATCCTGCTGAGGTCCGTGTTTCCGCCCATCTCCCGTGGGCGGCCATGGCGTGATGGGAGAGGCCCCTTGGCCTCCCACCCCCAAGCTATTTGTACCACTTGTGGCCATAGCGCCTCGGGCCTCCGGAGTCTCCTCCAAGGGAGGCGCCGTTGGCCTCTCCGATCACCCGTTGCTCGTTTGCGTTCGGTTGATCCCGCCCGAGGTGTCCATGCTCTATTCTTGATCATAGTCCTCCCAGGCGTGAAAAGGCTATGGACCGCCGCCTCGGGTGTTCCTTGCAACTGCGCCAGGCATCCTTGCCAGGAGACATATCCGGAGGTATCCATGTCGTGCACTGGTTTTGCATTCCGTTCTACACTCTCATTAACCCATCGAGGTGGGTTAGGTGTTTCTGCTTCCGGGCTCGGTGTTCCACGTAACAATTGCTCCATGGTCTCGGCGTATTCCTTCTCTCTGATCAAGGTTGCCAACTGATCCTCTCGGAGTTGGACTTCCATCCGCAGTTGGTCAATTTCCCCCTGCAGCTGGGACTCGCTCTTGGATGTGTCCATAACGGCCGTGTATGTTCCACGTTCACTAGTGTTTAAATTCTCCTATCCGCACGTTACGCTCACAAGAGGTCAAAGTCTTGCCGTTGCCTCCAGAAGTGGATTAAGTTATCCGTAAATGAGTTCAGCATACAATATCCCACCGCTGCCACCATTTGTGGCGGATTTACTATTTGCCAGGTTGGTTGTCCCTCGGCTGGTACTCGCTGGCGGGCGAGTAGTCCCACTGCGCCGAGGTGCAGGTCTGTTTGTTGGAAATATACCACCGCATATGTCTGAACCCACTCCCAGACCACTCTCACACTCCACGACACAGACAGTACGGGGACAGACACCGGAGAACTTACGGGGACGGACTAGAATGATTGTGACACAGTGACAACAGAAGAACGTTCCAAGTATTTATTAAATGTCAAATAAGAAGGTTAACCCCTGATTATTATCCCTTTTATTAAATTGTGGTTTCGCCTCAAGTAACGCCTCGAGCAACGCCTCAAGCAGTGTGTTGCGCCTCAAGCAGTGTGGTGCGCCTCAAGTAACTCCTCGAGCAACGCCTCAAGCAGTGTGGTGCGCCTCTCCCTATTTGCTTGACCCTCGCGCTTGTGGGTGACGCCTCGCCCAATTAGAAAGAATGCTTCTCGACAGCGCTAGCTCCGTGAATGTCCGCTTGTAGTCGTCCCTTCCTATGGCCCTTGCGATCCGCAAGAGGCCCCGATGGTCACTACAACTTGACTCCGCGCCTCACGTCAGTCCTACGTCAGTCCTACTACAATGACTCTACGCCTCCCGTTAGTCCAGCACTCCAGCAAGCTATCTGTCCGGCCCACTGGAGGCGTCGGTCCCGAGTGTCGCCCTAGTCCCCGTATATGGCCCACGTACGCTCCGGTATATGGCCCACGTACGCTCCGGTACATGGACAGCACATATACTTACTGTAGTCCACTGACTCCGCTACGCTAGCCACGAGTTTCCTTGCGCCTCCTCTGTTTCCGTCCTTTTCGCCTCCTTTGTTTCCGTCCTTTTCGACGAGCGCGTACCCGTGTACGTCTTCCACGGTCAAGATCTAACCAACTACTCCCTCCGCACACCGACGTATATAAATTAACTGGACCCGCAATGCGCCTGATTGGCTGAGGTCAGAGGAGTAAGTCGGCGGCCATGTTTGTGTGACACTCGCTTGTTGTATTTATGTAAACAAACCAACGTGGATACCGTACCGGCGTAGGTCAAGGAAGCTAATTTTCTTCGAAATATTCGACGATTTCGAGCAAATTCATCAGTTTCCTGCCCGGGAGTCTGACATCGTGAGTAATTAAACTGAAGATGTGGTTGTTTTCTGCCTCCATATCAAACATGTGCTCATTTAGACATTCAAACGTTGTCCCTCCAACTTCTGATAGTACAGAACTAGAAATTGCACTCTTGACTCCACTTTGCCTAGGGATTGTTCCATCAGTGACCACCAGAAGCCTCCTGATAGAACGCTCAGTTGCCTCACAGACCTTTACAACACTAGTACTTGGAATGATTAGACCACCCCTGTTTTTTGTTTTGATTAGACTGTATCCTGGTGCACATTGTCCATTGTTTTCACTGGTGGCTAATGCATTTAAACATTCTGTACATTTCAGGTTTCGCCTCACCATTCTCACCACATACCCGGCAATGTAACCAACACACGATTCAGTGAAGGCAGACAGTGTAGCAAAGTTTGGAAGGTCTGTGTAGTCGTGATCATCTCTCTGTGGTGAACGGAGCTCCAGGTCATACCGTCTGGCAACAAGCATGTCTTGGCTTTCATCAGGAACAGCTCGCTTCACAGCATTTTTGAAGGATGCTGCTGCAAGAATCCTGGTAGCGTCCTGAGCTGAACAGTTCCCTTTGTTGACTTTCACATCATGCCGCATCAGGAGACGTTTGTACGCTGATATGAACTGTCTGACAGTAGGATTGTTATTACTACCACATGATCAGAGGCGGACGGCACCAAAAAACAGTTCAATGTGGTCCTGACTGAGCTTGTAGGTTAACATGTACTGCAGTGGTGAATCTACTGGTTTCACGTGTGTCAGATACAGATTTTTCACACTCATGATACATGTCATGAAGCCGATGAATGCTGTTTTGAGGCGTGTTTCAGTCATGACCCGTTTAGCACAATTCGTGATTGTGGCGAGATAGTTGTAGGTGCTGTCCAAGAAAGGCAAAAAGACCCCTTCACGAGCAGACATCAGTGGTGCCTTGTAGTTCCGTGCAAGTGGGTTCCTGGAGTTAAGAACATCAAAAAGGTGGTCCAACGTTTCTATGAAGATGCATGTTCCTTCACTGCCTTGAAATTCAGCCAATTTTAGGCTCTCCCGACAGTACTTGATTGCATCTGCCACACTTGCACTCAAAGTTTGGGCTGCAGTGTCCACCTTCATGACATTAGTTTTCCACTGTATGTGTTTCCGACTCAGTTTATTGCCCAGTCGCAACCCCTCCTTCTTCTGCAGATCATGGAGTGCCTGCATATATTTCCATGCTACGATTCGATTCTCTCCATCCCTCAGCATTTTGATTGTGCCCAAACAATTTCTTGCCAGTTTCAACATATGGCAAGCATCCAACATTGCCCAAACTTTCTGGCCAGGATCTGCAGGATGAGGGAAGGATGAGTTCATGTTGTTGTGACTGATATTTGCCCCAAGCTCATTGAGCATGGTCACGTGTGCTGATGGTCCATCACAGGTGAGGGAAATAACGTGGGCTCCAATCTCATGTAATTTGATGAGGCACTGAGTGACTAGATTTGCCTGCTCCTTGCCTGTCAAGCCATTAACCATAAAATGTGCAATAGGAACCTTCCAACTGCCATTAACAGCCACCAACATGAACACCAAGACATTAGTAGCAAGTGGAACACTGTCGTCTTCAACACCATTTCCAATGTCAACATATCCATAGACCCTGTCCCCTGACATCTCAACTGACTTCATTATTGTCATCTCATCAAGCATCAATGCGCAAAGGGTATCCTGACCCTTTTCCCTCTCCTGCTTAAACCTTGTCTCCAGTGCCTCAAAGACTACTTGACTGAATCCAGGAGACCCATCAATTGCACTATACCACTTACGTATTGTCGAGGGACTTGGCAGCGCAAGTTCAAAGGTGTCTCGAACATATTCATACCCTTTTGCTGAGTAAAACTGCAGTGTCAGGGCAAATGCTTTAAGTGTAGGGTCATACTCCTCCCTAGTGTGTTTACCACTGCTTTGATTTTTTAGTATTCGAGTCATGACTGCTCTCGGCACTCCAGAGAATGTTGAATCGAGAAGTTGACTACAATTTTCAGACACCAACCCCTTCTCCCTCAACTCTTTGACAATTGAGGTCATTGATTCCACTTTTCTCCTTAAACGTCGATTCTGTTGTTGGGTGAGTTTCAGTTTTTTTCGACAACTCTGGAACACTGCATTCGCTTCGTCAAGTTTTCTTTTCAGTGTCAGTGGGCTGGAGGTGACAGCATAGGAATGTTCAGTTGAGGTACATGGTGTAGGTGCAGAATCAGATGTTGGGATTGGCTCTGCATGACTGTCCTCTTTGGGGATAGCAGGTGTTCTTACTGCTGGTGGCTTCCTGGGAGGTTTTGGTTCCTAAATTAACAAAAGAAAATCAGTCACAACCTCTGCTTTCATCTCCAGCCCCATCAATTTTATTCAGGTGTTGATTCGGTTGGTGGAGGAATTCTTTATTTGTTTTGATTGTTCAGCAATTGTAAATAGTAAAAAATTTGGCAAAAGTATTCATGTTACTTTATGATACATTCAAAACAGAATATTCTAAGGATATTCAAAAATGGTCTTATTTATTCAGTTTTATTAGTCTTTGACACACCACAATATTATCTAGTTAAATTCACAGATAATATAAACAGTGGTCTCACCAGAAATTTTTATCAGGGCAGGACGAGGAAAATTAAACATGGCAGATTTTCACAAAGTTAGGGGTTGGTGGAACACACATTTTCTGTGTGGTGAGTCATTTTTCAGTATGTTGGGCTCAGAGCATTGTTGTTTTTAGTGTGGGGAAAATTCTCAATATATTGGAGCAGAGTGGGAGAAGAGCCCCATTTAGGTATGCTTGGTGAGACCACTGAATATGAATTATCTTGAATTATCTTAGATTCACAGTAAAAATTATTCACGGATAAAAGACCATACTATGTAGTTCCTGTGTCCATTTCCCCCGTATATTCAACTTGCAATTAACATAAATAATGAATGTGTTTTATTGTGCTCTCCCTTTAACTGTACGTGCTTTGCAGGTCATAAAAATGGTCGGATGTGAACCAGTGGTTTAGCCAGAGGGGGTGTCTGGGTGTAAAAAACGACTCCCGGCTTTATAATTGGACACCCTGTATATTTATTTCTTTTGGGCCACCCACAGCCGGGCGAGGGGGGGGGGGGGGGGGGGGGGGGGGGGCAGATTCCAACCTCCCCCCCCCCCTCAGATCTCAGCCAAACAGTAACGGATTTTAATTAAATATGCAAATGAGGCTACCTATAATAATTAACTGTCCAAAATTTCATTCCAATTATACATGTCACACATTGTTCTGTGTATGCATGGTTACTATGTACAAGGTCATTGAAGCGATCACACAATTTTTCACCAATTTTTTTGTACAAATTTGGTGTCAAAATGTGCCCAAGACGATAGTCGAAAAAGTCAGACAGGCTCAGCGCGAAAAAATTGCACCGAGACACTATTGCAAAAAAAATAGGGGAGGGAGGGCAGGGGGATGGGTGGATTCCCCCCACCCACTAATTTTTTTGTCAATTGCAGCCTATTTGGACACCCGGTTTCCAAATTCTGGCTAAAACCTTGATTTGAACACAGGTCTTCACAACCGCACTCTTGAAATATGCAGGTGAATATTGCTAAAACATTGGCATGGACTGTGGAATAAATTGGGTACTCTCAAATCAATCAATGATCAGAATTGTTGTTTGACAGGCTCACCAAATGAATTACTTGCCAGATTTCTCTCTTCCATTTACTTTGAAAATGAAAAAAAAAACAGTGTAAAGTCGGTGGGTATCTCGATGATGCAAACACAAACTTAAAAATGTACTAACCTTCTTCAGATGTTGTGGAAAATTGAAAATGCTGGGCACCGTATTTTGTTTCAGACGGACTGTTTGTCCTGTTCGATCGAAATCACTTTGGAGGAAGTGGGCACTGCATAGCACAGTGGTGCCGGGTGTTGGGGTGAAGCGTTCTCTTTTGAGTGCTACAGTCCACCTGGCATGGAGCACAGGTCCTTATTCTTGGGAAACCTGTTAAATAGATGATTGAATCTTACAATCCAGTGAGATGGTTCAAAACACCAAAACCATACTCTTAACAATTTCATAAAATACCAATCATTTTAAAATGGAGACATGCAAGGTGGGCAGAATGTTAAATCTATACTGTATTCAAATTAAAGACCATAGCAGAAACAGTGCATTGATGGTTGATGATCAGCTTCTGTCGGTGGCTAGCTGCTGTGTTGTAATGTGTGTACGAGAAGTAGTCGTCTTGTCTGAAAGTAAGTGAGCAATTCATTAAAAATTGCACAGGTAAAATTTCACTTATTGTTGCTGTGGGGGGTTTGTAGGGGATAATTTAACAATGTAAATAAATTCATTGTCAAAGTCGAGAAATGTATAAGCTGCTGCAAACAATGAACAGCCTTCACGGATTTGCATTTGCCTTCATTCTTGAAAAAAAAAGTCAAATAGCCACATTCAAAAATAATATTTACTTGAGATAATTGGCTGTATTAATCACCTTGTACACTGAAGCACCAGTGGAATTGAACCACCCACAACCAGAACATTTTGATAATGCACTGGATGTGTCGGACCAGAATGCTTTTTAACAATGGCAAGGCAGGCAATACAGCTACAATCAAGTTATTGCATTATAATAACACTATGGAAAAACATGTCATTGTTTGCAGCTAAGTTGGCAGTCACGTGTAATCAGTTCTGAATAGACTAATGAAGTTTTGATTAGTGTATATGTGCACGTATCTGAGCTTTATGGGCTACATGTGTTTAGGAAACAAATGACTAGGTTTAGGATGCATAATCCACCAAACAAACTGAAATCCTGCAGAATGTTTTTGTAGTAATTTGTATAGTTTTCTAAAATAAACATGATTTTTGTTAAAATGAGGTTTTAAACTTTTCACTTTAGAAACAATGTACTTCAATACCTCAAATAACAAAAGAAAAGAATAGGGCCTAGGCCTACATGTTATTCTGTATAACACTGAATATATCTGCCAAAGGTCAGGGGAAAACCTAGTCTAATACAACAAAAACAACCTACATCATGTATGCTATGGCTTATGTTATAGCGATAAAGGACCCTTTATCGCCTTTTTTAACATTTGGACATGATCATGTCCAAATGTTAAAAAAGGCGATAAAGGGTCCAAGTTACTCGGACTAAATAGTAGTATATCATGTACTTTAGTACAGTACTAGACCACAACACTCAAAAAAATGACAGCAAAATGCTAAATTGCTATGATAATAATTATAGGCTACAAAGTCATGACAGTATTTACATGTACTAGGCCTCTAAAGGGCTAGGGGCTATCGTTTGACATTAGCCAAGGCTTAGGCCCGCCTGCATGCATTTTCCTTTTTCTTCTTCACAATGAATGATGGAAGGCTGTGACTGTTTATTAAACAGTTATCGGTTGAAGAGTGAGTGCTTATTTGGAATTTTTTTTTTATATTCCGGATCTTTTATGGTGCAGGTAGGCCTATTGAAGTACAAATCAAAATAGGCATACATTTAATATTATTTTCATTATAATTTTCACATATATAGGGCCTTCATGTGATTGTTGGCATGGTTGGTTGGGCCTCAGGGGCCTGAACTTGAGTTCAGCCAAACTACTTACCGATGAAATGTAAATTTTGATCCTTTTCCCGAGATATTGGTGCAACCAAATGCTGCACACAGTGGCATCCTTGCAAAAAGTGCAGAAACGAGCTTGAAAAAAAATCACACTTCTGGCGAAAGGATGGCATAAAATATGTCAAAGTATCATAGTATGAACGAACCGACTCGTTTCAAGTTTCGCGGGGCAGCGGGAGTGTCTCACCAACATGGCCGCCAGACTGCTTCCGGTGACTTCATCAGCTCGCGTGAGGGCGATAGACGCATTACGGGTCCAGGTTTATTATATACGTCCGTGCCTCCGCACACCACGTATCATGCATGCCGCTGCGCTGCTTGAACGCCCTCAAGTGTTAGCGCTGCACTATGGCGCGCCTAATCTTACAGAAATATAAATATGGAACTAGCAATTTGCAATAATGTTACAATAGGATCGATGAAATTCATGACACTGCCTTGTAAAATGATGATGAATTTCATTGTTTTTTTAAAACATGGAACAAACGGATTTGGGTAAGTTGTTGTTGTTAAGTTGATGCATGAGGGAACCCAGCTGAAGAGAGTAAATATTATTGACTATTAAAATACTACAGTTATAAAAAAGTGGATTACTATGTTCATAAAAGTTAACATTGTTAATGATACGTAAAGCTTTTTTCCGCAATTTGAGGATTCTATTAATATGACCAATACCACTGTTGCCCCATGCGAGTATACCATATGTTATATAAGGTAAAATAAAGGTATTATACAACATCATTAAGACATCTTGGGGGAAAGTACATTTTAACTTGGATATAATACCTATATTTCTGGAAATAACAATAGAAATGTGATTAATGTGTTTGTTCCATGAAAGACTATCATCAATGTACAGGCCGAAAAATTGTTAATCAGTTTTAGTGATATTAGTATTATCAATACAAATTACAGAAAGCTGACAGTATTGCCTTTTGCTGAACAACATGTAGTTAGTTTTTTTTTACATTTAAGGGATAACTTATTTGCTTTGATCCAAGCAGATACTTTTTCCATCTCATTTTTTTTAATCGTATCAAAAAGTACATTTACATCACTGTGGCTATAAAATAAATTACTATTATCATTAATATATATGGAAAATAAAAGGGGACCCAGGATAGAACCCTGTGGGACTCCACAAGATATTTTACAATAAGTAGACTCGGTTCCATGAATAGATACGAATTGCTGACGATTAGTAAGATAACTCCTGAACCAATTATCCAAGGCAACTCCTCTGATTCCGTAATATTCCAGTTTTGACAAAAGAATACCATGATCAACTGTATCAAATTAGGCCTTGGAGAGGTCCAGGAATATACCAATTGTAGCAAGGGATGCATCTAAGCCAGTTGTTAAGTAGTATAGAAGATGCCGATTCTATGTCATTTCCTATTTTTTCACTTTCCTCTCCAATTTTGCTGTAGGTACATACGTCAAATTTTTAAAAAACAAAATCGTCTAAAAATCGCCCAAATTTTATTCAAAATTTTGCTGTGTATATACACACCAAAATTTGCACAAAATCAAGAAAATAAAAAGTGTTTTTCATAGTCGAGAAGCGTACGAAAACGCCGGGGCGCCCGGCGAAAAAGGTCTTACCCCAAAAATAACATAAGCCAAAAAAAAATATTATTGTTTTTATTTTTTTTTAAAATATTATATTTGTTACTATAAAGATGGAAACTCAACCCATGATTCGAGGATACAATAGATGGAACAAAATATCTTTAAAAAGATATATCGATAAGTATAACTTATCTTTAGGAACACCAACAGGACGCCGTAATACGTATATCAGGCGAGATTATATTCGAGCTATAAAAGAAGAAGAAGACAAATTTTTAAATTTGAGAATACGATCTAAAGCTTCGTTAGCGCGACTCGCGCACGATAAAAATATTCGAGTTATTTCTTCGGGTAGAAATGGTCGAGCGATAAAAAAAGATTACATCGAAGCTATAAAAAGATTTAAGGAGCAAAATACTTTTCGAGAATCAGACTTTCGAGAGACTAGAAGATTTGAAAACAGTTATAGAAATTTGGAACTGATTCCGAGTCTGTTTACCGACGATCCAGAGCAATTTTACAACACCCATACGTCGATGATCAAAAACAAAATCGTCGCTGAATTAATAAAAATAAAAACGATGAAACTACAGATCGCTATAAAAATAAAGTATGTAAAAAAATCAGGTGATGAGACTACAACATCAACCGCTACTCATTTTAGTTACCAAAATCGAGTCTTAAACAAGAGCGAGATAGCTAGGACTATCAGGAAACAATATGAAACGATATTATCTCAGATAGATAAATATACGAATAAAGGAAGTGGTTGGACTATAGATAAAATAGTCGCGTTTTACATCAACATAAACAGAGTTAACCCTCTGGTAGGCGCTTCTTACGTAAAACTACCCGAGTATGTAGCTAACAAACACGCAATATTTAATATCAAAAACGAAGATCAAGAGTGTATAAGATGGTGTATAAGAGCCGCCCTAGGTATATATACCGATAGAGTTAAAAACCAATTAGCAACAAACCCAAAGTACCAATTTCGCGGAAATAATCCATCTACTTATAAAACCGATGACGGATTAAATTTTAAGGACATAGACTTCCCCACACCCATAAGTCAAATATCTAAAATAGAAAGACAAAACGATATAAGTATAAACGTGTTAGGATACGACGCAGACTGCAAAAATAAAACCTATCCACAAGATAAAAGGGGCTTGATATATCCGCTATATTTATCTAAAAGACCATACGATATAAAAACTATCAGTTTGCTATTATTTGACGGTCATTATTGTTGGATAAGTGACTTACCTAGATTCTTATCTGGCGTTACCAATAGTCAACATCGTAAAATGTTTTGCTTAAGATGTTTAACGCATTTTAATTCGAAAGAGAAGCTGGATGGGCACATAAAAGATTGCGAAGGAATAGACTCTGCTTTATCTACCGTTAAAATGCCGCATGAAAGTGCGAACAAATACTTAGACAAAAGCAAATTCATGTTTAAAAACTTCAAAAATTTACAAGATGCACCATACGTCATATACGCTGATTTTGAATCTGTATTAGAAAAAACAAAGACGACGGTATGCCCTACTTGCGTAGCTACGCAAGTACGCCCTACGAGCGTAGCTACGCAAGTAGAACCGTCGAGTAAAACTCATATTCACAAAGCCTGTGGTTATTCGTACGTTGTAGTTAGATGCGATGGTCGACAGATCAAGCGAAAGACTTATAGAGGTGAACACGCTATAGACAATTTTATAACCTCGTTGCAAGAACTCGAACCTAAGATTAATGACTTACTAGCTCGAATTAAGCCGATAATATATACGCTAAAAGAAGAACAAATTCACCTAAACTCTAACGAGTGCTGGATTTGCGAAAAACCAATTTATCCAAATTACTCGTGTAATTGCCAGTGCTACAAGCCTGTAGAACCTAAAAGTAAAGAAGAACTGGAAGAATACACGTACGAAAACGAAAAGGGATATGTCGAGAAAACATGTATGTTCTGCCAAAAGAAAATTAACAAATTTCGAAAAGTAAGAGATCATTGTCACACTACGGGTAAGTACAGAGGAGCCGCACACGCTTACTGTAATCTTAAATTACGAGTAAAACCCGGTGAAACGACAATACCAGTCGTCTTTCACAACTTAGAAAATTACGACGCGCACTTGATCATGCAGGGTATTTCCAAGTATCAACAAGATATCTGGTGTATACCCAAAAATTCAGAAAAATACATTTCATTTTCGATCGGTCAATATAGATTTATCGACTCGTTTCATTTTATGTCTAGTGGTCTCGACAAATTGGTAAAGTCTTGCCCGAGAGACGCCTTTAGGCTACTCCTGAAACGTTATGGCGAAGAAAACGCGGACCTCTTATTACAAAAGGGTGTATATCCGTACGAGTACATGGACAGCTTTGAACGATTTAGCGAAACTACTCTACCGCCGAAAGAATCTTTTTACAGCGCTCTAAAGGACGAACACCACAGCAAACATTTCACAATTGGCCCAATGCTGGCCCAGTATCGGCTGGTGAATTGGCCCAATGCTGGCTGCCAGTAACGGGCCAGTACAGTTTTGCACATTGGCGTTATATTGGCCCAGTACCGTGTGCCTTAATTGGCCCAATACCGAACCGTAACGGCCCAGTACAGGCCCAATGGTTATCTGCCTGTACTGGGCCAATACCGTTATGCCAATATTGGCCCAGTAAACGAACCGTAACGGCCCAGTACAGGCCCAATGGTTATCTGCCTGTACTGGACCAATACCGTTATGCCAATATTGGCCCAGTAAACGAACCATAATGGCCCAGTACTGGGCCAGTATAAAACTGCCACTATTAATGGGGCCCCTCCTGGCAACGCTAGTATTATGTAATTTTTGTTTTTTTGGGGGGGGGGGGGGTTCGGGGCTGGGCTTATATATATCTACGTTGGGGGGGGGGGGGGGGGGGGGGCGGCACGAAAGGACAATCGAGTGCCTACAAGTATTACATGTATTTAATAGCCACATGTATTTTGATGTACCCACACAAGGACTTCAAGTGGGAAAACCATCCACACAATTACAGAGGTTGACAAACACAACCAACATGCATGTAAAAAACTCAAACAGCAAGTAAAGTTTGTAAATAATTAACTATTTTATTAAAAAATAGAGCAACATTATACATGTACTCCTACACTTAAAAGTAAACTAAGTGCTCCTAACCTTTTCAAACCCATTTCAATATTTAGAGGAACAAATTAGTAATTCGCTCAGAAAATTTCGTATTTTTATCACAATTTAAACGAACTAAAAATCTGTTGTTTTTTCCCACAGCTTACACATCGTTGACACGGCAATGGTTCTCAATACATAGAAGAATGAAATCCAGCATACTGACATGAAGCTCCTAAAAAAACAATATATGGGAAAAGCGTTATCTCTTCTGTTAAAGCTCAAGTTGCATCTTTTTGGTTGGCATAATGAGCCAGTACATGCGTAGTATAATAGCATAATATGAATGGCAAAACATTGTGGTGGTTAGATTTTATGAAGAAAAATCCACGAAAAACTGGCAGACATTTGATTTGTATGGCATTACTGAAGAAAAGTGCACTGTTTACTAAAATATATACATGTTTCAGGTTGGAAGGTGAGGTCATTTTGGAATAATAGAAACAATTTAAGGAACAATATCATGGGAATTCCCAAAGGAAAAAGAAATAATCCCCAAGATTGAGTATCGGGTTGTCCAGCAAGTTCTGCCAATAGTGAGAATGAAATACTTGCATGGATCTCCTCAGAAAAATATTGGAAAAGGGTTAGATCTTATATGTTAAAGCTAAAGTTGCATCTATTCAGTTGGGATGAGCTAGCACACGCATTGAATAGCATAATATGGATGAAAAAACATTGGGGTCGGATTTTACAAAATCCGTATTAACAAAATTCAGGGATGAGATTTGGGGAAAATGAAATATCCACGAAACATTTGGAGACGTTTGATTTGAATGGCATTAATGAAAAATGCATCTGTGCACTCTTTGCCAGAAATTTAAAAAACTTCCAAAAAATCTTGAGAATTCTTACAAAAAATACCGAAATCGGGCAAAGTCCGGAGAAATCTCACCCCTGAAAAATATATACGGGAAAAAATCTAAAGACCTGTACTGAATAATTACAGACATATTTTGTCCAAATTTTAATTGCCATTCTCTTGGTGTTGCTTGGCCATCTCTCTGCTTTTCCTTCCTCCGTTGCGATCTCCAGCATTCCGCAGCCACACCATAACCTCATTTTTAACATCAGCAGCTGTCCCCGACAGCGATGGAATCCTATTAATTGCATCTGAAATTGCAATTGCACAAACAAAGAGAAAGTAAATTACAATAACACAAGACTCAACTGGCACTATTCCATAATCACTACGGTGAACAAGTGATTATGGAATAAGGAAAATATATTTCTGTGTTCCCACTAGACACCTTTTCACACGATGCAAAGAAACTCGCAATAATTGAGAGATTATCTCAATAATTGAGAAATGTCACAAAGGCCCAGCGTGTGGAAGGAGAGATTTTGGAGGCCAAGACCTACGACAATATCCCCGCTAGCAGAAGATTTTGTCGTGGGCATCGCGTGAATATGGTGGACCAAAAGACCCATTTGATTATTAGAGGGAATATTTTGCAGGAGGGCGGTGATCGAGACTGAGGATATTTTTTTAGATCCTCTTGAGCTGGATGTTTCACTTGTTGCCATGCATGCTGGGATTACAACATTTTGCACGCTGAGCAAATAATGAGCCGCTATATTTTACAAAACGTAGTCTACATAAAACCAAAAAATGACAGACTTTTCTATGATTGGTCATTGTTGCAATTTTCAGAAATGGGCGGATTTGGGGGTTAGATTTTTATAGGCCTAGGCCCTAATGTTACAGGTAGAGTGACCAAGGTAATTCAATTATTTGTTTTTTTCCCTAAAACCTGAAAACTGTCAATTGCAACTCAAAAAAAAAGGCAAAAGGCAGAAATAAAGACAATTCAAGAACATGTACCAATAACGAATTTTTTTAACAGTAGGCTAGGCTGCAATGACAATTTATTTTTTAAACAATTTTTCAGAAACTATTTTGTGCCTCCAATTGGAAAATTAAGTCTAGGCATTGGCCTGTTATGGCATGCAGTGTGCATTAATACGTACGAGCCCCACCAAATTCACGAAGAAATAGAAGCGTACTGAAATGCACTCTTATCAGCTGAAATGATTTACAAGTATAAAAACTCACCAGTGTATACAATACGTACTTTGGCCTTCCACTCCAGCTACTTGGCAAGTAAAATGCAGCTTAAAAAATCGAGAAAACGTGACCGCTAACTGCACACTGTCTCCGGTTGCGTGTTGTAAATGTTGCACACGTGTTAAAATGGCGACGAGTCGATAGCATGCGCGCGCAAACGAACACGCATGCGGTTTCCCACAATGCTTTGCGTGCTATCCCACAAGTCTGTGCGCGCGATGTCGTACCGTGCGCCGGAATCGGTCCACTGTCGGCCCAATTATGACTGCGGAGATGTTGGCATGGTAGCGGCTGCCAGAATAAAGCCAGCATTGGCTGACTTAAGGCCGTGTACCGTCAGCCGTAAACGGTACTGCCGTTACCAGCCAGTACACTGCCAATATTGGGCCAATGGTGTGATGTTTGCTGGGACGTGTCGGACGAAGACTACGAAAGAGCGCAACGAGTATGGCGGACCTTTGACATAAAAAACATGGGCGAATACCACGACTTATACGTAACCGCGGATACTCTATTACTAGCCGGCGTATTCGAGAATTTTAGGCAAATGTGTAGAATGAATTACAAGTTGGATCCAGCCAACTACTTCACAGCACCAGGATTAAGTTGGGACGCTCTATTAAGGCATACTAAAATAGAATTAGAATTATTAACCGATGTAGATAAACATCTATTTTTTGAAAAAGCGAAAAGAGGGGGAATATCGAGCGTTGGTAGTACGCGCTATGCTAAGGCCAACAATTCATACCTAAAAGATTACGAGCAAGATAAACCCGATTCGTATATTCTCTATCTAGACGCCAACAACCTCTACGGATGGGCCATGAGTCGACCGCTACCTTACGGAGGATTTAATTGGGTCGGCACAAAACAATTTACCCACGATCGTATCATGGCGTTAAAAGATAAGGCTTCAACTGGATATATGTTCGAAGTTGACCTAGAATATCCAGCTGAACTACACGATCTACACAACGATTATCCTTTAGCCGTCGATAATATAATCATACCTGAAGAATGGTTATCGGAGTATCAACGAGAGTTGGCGAGTGAGATAGGAGATAGCGCTAAGGTAAAAAAATTAACCGGCACGCTATATCGCAAAGAAAAATATGTATTGCATTACGTCAATTTGAAACAGTGTTTGAGGCTAGGCCTAAAACTAACTAAAGTACATCGGGCGTTACAATTTAAACAAAAACCTTGGATGAAATCGTACATCGATAAAAACACGCAACTCAGAACGAAAGCAAAGTCGGATTTCGAAAAAGACTTTTTCAAATTAATGAATAATTCTGTATTCGGCAAAACGATGGAAAATGTCAGAAATAGAATAGATGGTGTGCTATTGCGAAACGATCAAGTAGAAGAATACGAAAAAATAGTTTCTAAACCTTGTTACAAGTCTACTACAGCGTTTAAAGAATGCGGTCTCTCATTCGTGGAATCGTACAAAAAGAAAACGTATTTAAATAAACCCATCTATTGCGGCGTTAGTATCTTAGATTTATCGAAGACTCTAATGTACGACTTTTATTACAACCAATTAAAAAAGACGTATGGTGATAAAGTAAGATTGATGTATACAGACACGGACTCGCTGCTTTTGATTATCTATACGAAAGACGTTTATCTCGATCTGGAAAAACAGTCTGACTTGTATGATTTTAGCAACTACGAGAAAGACCACTTTTTATACGATGAGACTAACAAGAAAGTCATCGGTAAATTTAAAGACGAATGCGGAGGAAAAGTCATAAGCGAAGCTACTTGTATCAGATCGAAGATGTACTCGATTTTATACGGAGGAGACGTCGTACTAAAAAAGGCCAAAGGCGTAAACCGAGTGGTTATAAACAACGATCTATCTTATGAAAAGTATAAGCGATGCGTTTTATCGAACGAATGCTATTCAAACAAGATGATTCGTTTTGGAACTGAGCGTCACATGATATACACAGAGTCTCAAGTCAAGCAATCTTTAAATCCTTTAGATACGAAGAGATATATTTTACCTACTGGTACAGACACTCTGGCTTATGGTCATCGTTCTTGCCCAGAACAAGAATTTTTATAAATATCTACTCGAAAAATAAATTTCTTATGGTTATTATCGATTAACTCACCGTCGCAGTCTCTGAAAGAAAAACTCAGTTCAGGTATTTTATTCCTAATTAGAGGTATGACAGTTTTTCTTTTATTTTGTAACGTTGAGATTATATCCGAATGAGCCTCAATATATGTAATCGGTATAACGTCTAACAAGTGCGTGCTCTTTCCGTTATAGAAATTATTAGACGTAGATAACTGATCGCAATGTAAAAAAATTGCATTCACGTAATTAATATTATAAAATCCTACAAATTCACCTTCAGATATAGGGAACCAACTACGGTGTACTAGACTAAACAATTTTTTAGTATATAGATCGAAATTAATCCAAGCATATTTATCTTCTGGTATTATACCGATATTAAACATAATCTTTTTAGTACTCTTGTCTACGGAAACTACAATAAGAGTTAATTTATTAAATTCAGCTATTAACTCATCGATAGTATAATTTCCAGCTGGAATTACCATTTCGCCGCTAGTTGAACTACGGTTTTTAGTTAATTCCCATCTTATAGTCATACGTTGAGTTATATTATAAAAACCGACGGCAAATATCGCATTGTTTAAACTCATGCAGTAATCTCCCTTAGAGTTATCTATAGGTTTTGACAGTCTAAACGTTTGTTCGCTACCAGCCATTTCAAAAACGTGCGATTCCATTCTATTAGAACAAAAAAAAGCTTTAAAAAATCGCTTAAAATTTACCGAGCTTCAACAAGACGATCGATAAATATCTACTCGAAAAATAAATTTCTTATGGTTATTATCGATTAACTCACCGTCGCAGTCTCTGAAAGAAAAACTCAGTTCAGGTATTTTATTCCTAATTAGAGGTATGACAGTTTTTCTTTTATTTTGTAACGTTGAGATTATATCCGAATGAGCCTCAATATATGTAATCGGTATAACGTGTAACAAGTGCGTGCTCTTTCCGTTATAGAAATTATTAGACGTAGATAAATTGATCGCAATGTAAAAAAATTGCATTCACGTAATTAATATTATAAAATCCTACAAATTCACGTTCAGATATAGAGTGCCAAAATTGGGGGACACCCAACACTTTTTGAGTATATGGACTGAACCTAATCCAAGCATGTTTATCTTCCGGTATTATACCGATATTAAACATAATCTTTTTATTACTCTTGTCTACGGAAACTCTGATGATGGTTAATTTATTAAATTCAGCTATTAACTCATCGACAGTATAATTTCCAGCTGGAATTGCCATTTCGCCGTCAGTGGTAATGTCATCACTGCTGTTATATATTTGCCATGTCATAGTCATATGTTGAGCTATATTAAAAAAAACGACGGCAAATATCGCGCTGTTTAAACTCATGCAGTAATCTCCCTTAGAGTTATCTATAGGTTTTGACAGTCTAAACGTTTGTTCGTTACTAGCCATTTCAAAAACGTGCGATTCCATTTTATATTTAAATCTTATAAATAAGAAATTCACTCAATTTGTAAAATTTTTAGACGTTAATAATCGAACGGTAAAGAATGCTCTAGATATCGTGAATCTAGCTAGAGGTCAAGACGATACGCGAGTACGCCATACGAGCGACGAAGCGATAAGCCCGGAGAGTACCCCGTTGAACATGCACTTGAGTCAACTTAGCATCATCGTAAACACCAACGACAACAGGTCTTTTATCGCTCGACTAGTTGATATATTTAGCGCTTATAAAATGTCCGACATAAAACACGACGAACAAGTACAACGCTATGCATCGGACCCCATGACGTTTTATCAAAATCAACTCAACTTCGCATTTTGGTGCGCGACGTCGGGTTGCGGCGTAGGACTAGACTTATTGCTTCATAAAAACCCCGTAATATCGGCTTTATTCAAGTTTCACGTATATTTCACGATCAGAAAGATACTATACTTTCTAAAATGCCCAATTCCAGGAGACAATATATTCGACGATCTAAACAATAACATCGATAACGGCGCTTATATCGATACTTGTCGACGCTTTCAAGTCGATCCAAACGTGAGTTTTAAACAGACTGCGGACTTAACTTCTGGAGGATTAGGTACGGCGTACTATTACGATATAGACTCGCATAAATATATACCCGGTAGAAATTACGACCCTCGCGAGCTCATCAATGAGCATGCCTCCGCTAAATACACCTATATGGGTTTTGGAGAGTCGGGTGACGCGTATCATTTTAGTAGCTATACAGTCTCGTGGATCAGGCAATCCGTAGACGTTGTACGACTCGGCTTTCGAGCTCTCATACGTCAGACGAGCTCGTTTACCGACGTTGGTATAGAAAAAATAAACGAAAGCGTTAGAACGTACGTGTACGCCATACTCGGTGCGCAAGCCCAAACAAAAACGAGTATACTAACTGCAGGTACCGGATTAGATGCACAAAGACAATTTGAAAATATAGTAGAAGATATCATTGACAGCCCTACGGACTTAGAATCTTCTATAACCAGATTTCAAGATTCTTTACAGTACGCTAGAAGCTCGTTAAACTTTGTGATAAGCCCAGGATTATACTTAATTCCATCAAATATGGAGCTTTTAGTCGGTATTCACCAAGGTTATAATAATAATATACAGATAGCTACGCCCGGCGCGCCGATAGGATTAAATATCAACTTGAACTCAGACGTCGTAGCTACGCCACCAACCCCAACACCTCCACCCTCACCCTCACCAACGCCAGAGCCACCCCAACCACCCCCTCAGCCACAAGCCCCGCAACCACCTCCAGAGCCACAAACCCCACCACCCCCTCCATTCTCAGACGTACTCCCTACGGTCGTACGCCCTATGAGCGTATCTACGCGAGTAGCTACGCAAGTACCCCCACCCCCTCCGCCACTCCCTACGGTCGTAGCTACACCTCCACCTCAACCGCCAGACTCGCACGAACAAGAAAAAACGGCTTTAGTCGTTGGATTAATGGCTGCTGCTGGAGTTGGGTATCTAGCTTACGATATTCTACGTCGCTGAAGAAGGTGGTAACTCAGTATCTGATGGAACGACCATTAATTCTTTCTTAACGAACGATCTCTTGGGACCGTGAGTCAGCCAGTACAACGCGGGCTGTCCGGGATTCGTCGCTCTTTTTTGTATCGTATACATTTCTAAGCTCCAAATAGGATCGGTAGCTCTTCTTCTAACGTCTTTTTCGAGCTCTCCAGGAGCGTAAAGATATCTAACGATATCGTCATTTACGCTTAAAAGTTCTTCGGGGCTCTTGAGCCCTGAGGAACTCAATTGCTTTATTTCTAACTGAGACATAGCCGCTCGGGGAGTTAACGGTTCGCCTTTCATAGTCGATATCAATCTAGTTTCTTCGTTGTTTAACGCCGCTACGACCTCGGGCAATCTTTTTACCCACTCGCGGCTACGCTCGGTAGGCTCTAACATTTCTTGAGCATATTGATGACCAAATAATCTTTCGGCTAAAGTACGATTAAATCTTTCTACTATACCTTGAGCTCTATGATTACCAACCTCGCCTTTCTGTACTGCGACGTTGCGAGTCCGCATCAAAGTATTAAATTCAGCCATAAATTCTGTACCGGGGTCTACTTTTATCGTGAGAGGCCAAGACAAGGCCGATCTTTTGTAAATCTTTTTTATCGCCTCTACAACTTGAGTACTCGTTTTGTTCGTCAAGGGTTCAGCTTCTTTATATCTAGTGGCCACATCGACGATTGTCAACGCGTATTTATATCTTCTACGTTTAACTACATCGTGAGGTAGATACAACAGATCCGCTTGATGTTGTTCATTGGGCCGCCCTATAACCTTATTGAGACTCGTAGGTCTCGGGATAGTACTGGGGGCTGGTAAATATATTTGCCACATGGCTTGTTTTCTCAACCAATTTCTAACGACTAACTCGGGTACGTTAGCTTTTAACGACAATTTTTTTATAGCTCCTGCACCTTTCCAATATCCTTTAGGACTGTAAAATATTTTACTTAATTTTGTTTCCATTTTATTTTATACTTTGTAAAAATTTTAACGACTTATTAAAAATGGCGGGCGTATTTATGATGATAGGTGGAGCTCTTGTAAACGCTTTAGCGTTTACAGGATCAAGCTTTATATTTTCTAAGCTCGGTGGTAGGTCGGACGAAGAACGTAAACGACACGATTTGGCTCTAGAAAGATTAACTCAAGCTAAACAAGAGTGGGTGGAACAAAGAACCAAGGTTCTAGATTATCTAAACGATCGACTACATAAAGAAGCCAGGGCTCAAAAAGATTTCAAAAATGTAGATGAGGCGTTGAGACTATATAACGAAGTAACTAGCGAAGATATGCGATTACCTCGCGAACCTGTATTGTCGGACTTTTACGTACCCAGCGAAGGTCAGAAAGATGGTGAAATTGCATTTATCGTAGGAGGCACTGCTGTTTTAGGTTATTTAGTTTACAAGTTTGTCTAAAAGTTGTTTGCTTTTTTATTTTTTTTGTTTCGTTAAGTAAAATGAACGCAATTTATGGAAGCAAACTGAATCCACACAGAAGTTTAAAAAATCCTAGAGCGTTGAAGGGGTTGAGACAATCGATGGTTATTACTCATAATCCTAGTACCGCAGGGGCTGGCAGTCTGTTGATCGTTGAATTTCCTATGTTGAGTCAAGACGATGTAGTAGTACCGGGTACTGTACGATTAGCTTTTAATATAGACTTAGAATCTGAAGGCACTGGCGAAGATGCTGCAAGAACTCTATATTATAACGTCGCACGAAATTTAATTAGTGGCGTAAGAATCAAACTAGAAGGTAAAGATTTCGTAGCGTTTACGGATGCCGATGTATATAACGCGTATAAAGACTTGTGGCGACCAGCCAGCGCGAACGATGCGTATCGAGGACTCGAAGATAGCAACGTCACGAAACTCAGAATCGGCGCTAGTGATGGAGATGCTGACGAGAATGATGGAAAAGACAAAGCGATAGCCAACGCTTACGGTAACCGATATTATATTCCTCTAGATTTTGAAATGCTTACGGATCATCAGCCTTTTAGTCCATCGACGCTCAAAGATAGACTAACTTATGAATTTACATTTAACGATCACGCGAGCGTAGTAAAATCTACCGATTCTAACGCGAAGTATAAAATTTCGGGGTTAGATCTCGAGTTTGAAACGGTGACTAGTAAAACATTGGCAGATAGTATCAGACAAAAATATCGAGGTAAAACTCATTTTCTATACGAAAAAGTTCAAAGATATACGGTTTTAACGTTAAACAAGTCCGATACTACTTGGAACATTAATCTTAATCAAGCCATTAGAAGTCTCAAAGGTATACTTCTTTTATTTAAAGAATCGGGCGAAAAAGATCCTCAAATTTTTTATAATCCAAAGATCGAAAAAGTAGACGTTACGATAGAGGGTAAGCCGAATCAATTGTATAGTCAGGGCATGAAGCGTTATCAACACTGGGATGAGATTACCAAGTTTTTCGGCGACTCTAATACAGAATGTGGTGCCAGCGTGTGCAAAGACTTAGACTTACACGATATGACGCTAGGAGATTACTTAAGCACTAGTTACGGTCTTTGGCTAGATACGAGGGTAACCGACGACAACAAAAGTCACGGTTCTGGCAGGAAAATAGGAGACGTGGGTGGCGGTATTTCTCTCCATTTAGAAAGAGAGGCTGAGGCATCCGGTGGACTATCGTGTTACGTTTTCTTGGTGATGGATGGTCAGTTGGTTCTCGAAGATGGACGATTTAGCGGTAGTTACTCTTAAAATCAAAAAGTAAACCTTACTATTAAATAAGCCTTAAATAAGTCATGTTTCCAAAAACACCACACTGTGCGCTAATATGCGGTAGGACTAATTCGGGTAAAACCAAATATATTTTAGATATATTAGAAACTGAGTACAAAGATCACTTTGAAAATATCGTAGTTATTTGTCCTACGTTGAGCAACAACAAGACTTATCGCGAGAGACGTTGGTTGTGGTTAGATCCCGAGATATACCTATGCGATTTAGAGGTAGAAAAGGTGTCTCTCAACGAAGCTTTAGAATTTTATAGAGCTCGATTTAAAGGATCGCACGTTTTATTTTTGATAGATGATTGTAGCTCGGAACAAGAAATAAAATATCGTAAGGCGGCGCGCTCGCGTAGCTACGCGAGCACTTGCGTTTTAACGAAATTGGCGTTTAGCGGTAGGCACGACAATCACTACTGTTGGTTAATGACTCAAAAGTATAATTGCGTAATGACGGATTTTAGAGCTCAAACTGCATTTGTCGTATTGTTCTATTGTAAAGATAAAAATAGTTTCGATCAATGTCTCGATGAAAATGATGCGGTGCCTTTAGAAGAAAGATCGAGAATTAAAAAGATTTTAAGAGATGTGCCTTTTAGTAAATTATTGGTAAAAACTGATCCTCCTGTCTGTTGGCAGTTGATCTATAGATGATCTATAGTTGATCTATAGATGATCTATTAGATAACTATTAGATGATTTATAGATAACTATTAGATAACTGTTAGATGACTATTAGATAACTATTAGATAACTGTTAAATAACTGTTATATAACTGTTAGATGATCTATAGATAACTGTTAGATTATCTAGTCATCTATAAAATATGATAGAATATCTAGACCTATTATTAAAACTAGTAATAGCCATCAACTTATCTGTATTTTCTTACGATTATATGTCTTGTAGAAATAAGATTAAAAAATATAGTTCTATTTTAAATGAGCAAATCGATAGAATCTCTAAGCACGTTATCTCAAGAACCTCATCCAACAGTAGCTGCTACGCCCATAGCACATAACTTAGCGACGACCGTAGCTACGACCGTAGGGAGTACGAGCGAGTCTCCAGATCCTAAAAATAGACTTTTAGGCGTAGTTGCTGGTGGTGATTCTAAAAAATATTTCGGTAAAGAATACTCCGTTAATGAAATAGAGAGCTTGACCGCGGAAAAACAAGAAAAGCTATATAAAAGATACGAAGCCAAGCTCGGTAAAGAAATGATAGTCAGTTTGGGGAGTTGCGTGTTGACCCTTTACGCAAAAGCTTTAGGCGTGACTTTGCCGCTGGCTTCGCCATTTGGTTATAAACTTTGTTTAGATTCTGAAGAAGCCCTCGTTAACGACTTAGAAAAAGATCCCGTTATTTCTAGCAGCATGTCCAGTTTACTTTGCGAAGTGCATTACAATTATGGGGTTTATTTATCTCCTTTGGTGGCTATGTTGATCACTACTAAACATGTACAGGTAGATAGTAGTAATAGTAGCGTTACAAATAATAATAGTATTACTATAAAAGATGAGTCTAGAAACGACAACGACGGATCAAGTAGCAGAGACTCCTCAGCCTCCCCAAGAGCCGGCTCAGCCTCCCCAAGAGCCGGCTCAGCCTCCCCAAGAGCCGGCTCAGTCGGCTCTATCAAGAGTCACAAAAAAAGAGTAAAAGACCCTAAAAGAGTAGAGCAAGGTAAAAGACTGGCCGAAAGAAACAGAAAGATGAAAGAACAAATACAAAAAATGCAAAGTATAGAAGAAGAAGCTCCCCAGCAAACGCCAGCGCTAACGATGAGAGACATTCCGAGCTGGGGATACGCTATGGTTGGTTTGGCTGTTTTAGGAATTGGATATCTCGCGCTTAAAAAGAGTAAACCTGTAGATCAGCAGCAAAAAGTACAGATTGTGGGTGTAACCTCTAAAGTTGAAGAACTATTAGAAATGGAATAAATAAAAAAATAAAATGTTTGTACAAGTAAAATGGATACTAAGAACGTTGCAAATACTCTTTATCACGGCGCTGTGTTGAGTTTGTTGACCGTAGGTTATATATACTATGTTGAGTAAAAAACTTTTGAAAATTAAGCCCGCCGATTTAGGAAAGTTAGACGTAGAAGATACGGTTAAAATCACCGCTACGGTAGGTAGCGCTCTAGCTACTCAGACTTGGTTGGTGAGCCAAGGAGTAATTCCTCAGAATGTGGTAAATACTACGTAAAATATAAAATATACGACTTTATAAAATGGCTGAAGGTGGAGAATTTATACCTATGGATGAAATGGGTCGAGAAGACGAACAAAATGATGCCGATGCTGATGATGATTTTGAAGATGCTAATGGCGACGATGGTTTTGATTGGGGCAACTATAATGAAGAGACTGACCTTTTGATTCCACCCCCACAAACGACGGATGAAGCGATTAATAGATTAGGTCAAATTTCTGGTCGTATAAATACTGGTTACGCAGAATCGTTTTATGATTTTATGGAAGGCAAAGGTTATAAAAAACCGACGAATATAAGATATGAAAAATTTCATAAAGAAGAAAATGGTATTTACTACGACAATATCTTGCTGACGTTTAAAAACGACCCCAACAAATTTGTAGGTATTGACGCGTTAATAAAAAGAATTGGCGCTGTTTCTGGAGTTAAAGCCAGTTTATTTTTACGAGAAGAGTTTGGTTTGGTAAAAACTAAAAAGACGGAATTACGCCCTACAAGCGTAGCTACGCGAGTACAACAAGAAATAAGTCAGATACAACCCGAAAATATTGAGATGAGTGAACTTCCAAAAGCAGCCGATGATGTTAGCGATATCTTAAAAGAAGTAGTCGTAAATGAATTAAGAGAAGAAGAAGTAGATTTGACAGATCAAGATGTTGATTTTACTGGATTACTAGATGAAATAGATATACTAATTGATGCATCAGATCAACGAGAAAAAGAATTAGATGAACGAGCGAAAGAATTAGATGAAATAGTAAATATATTAGATGGACGAGTAAAAACATTAGATAGATCGAGAGAAGTATTAGTTAAACGAAGAACAGCATTAGATGAACGAGAAAAAGTATTAGATGAACGAGAAACAGTAATGGCTAAAATTACAGGATTAAAGAACCTTAGAGAAATTGCTGGTTTAAGCAAAGCGTTACAAACTCTCAAAGGTGAGTTAGAATTAAATTTAGCTAAAGTAAGAAGGCTAGATGATGAAATTAATCAAACCCAAGCTGAACTAACTGAAGCAGCGAGCGAAGAAGAGAGACGAGAAATAGCCAATCGATTAAAAGGTCTAAATGATGAAAGATCCGCTAGAATGACAACAGCGCTCGAAAATGAACGAGGACTCAAAAGTCAAATCGCTAGAATCAAAGAAACGATTAATAAAATATTAGAAGGTGATACCTCGCTACGAGAAAAGATTAGAATTCTGTTTCGAGAACAGGGCGTGACGGTCGTTAGTATATTAGCCGCGTTTGCTTTAGCTATAAGTACGATCGTTGCTTCTTTGGTGGCGGCTGTTGGTGGCGGCGCTGCAACAGCTGCTGCAGCGGTTGTTCCTGCTCCGACTCCGCCTAAGCCTGTTACTCCTACACCCAAACCCGGAGGTAACGTGAAAGATTGGATAAGTAATCATTTTAAAAATGTGGCTAATTTGCTAAAAAAGCTCGGGGGTAAGTTATTAATCGCTTTACCCGGTATTTTGGGTGGTATCGCGAGTTGGTTGTTCAATCTATTGAGCAAGAGTGTCGGTTGGTTGGCGGAGCACGTGTGGGCGTTATTGGTAGGTGTCGGTACTTTGATTCTTGTATACATGCAAACAAATTTAAAATAATAAGTTGTATAAAATATACGACTTTATAAAATGACCGCAGAATCCGTTTACCCTAAATTGCCCGATGTTCCTAGAGAAACGAACGAGTCTTCAGTCTTTAGGTTAAATAAAATCGAACGAGTGCAAAAAGAGATAGCCAACGAGAGAGATAAGAGAGAACGGTTGCATAAAAAGTATAATAAAATTATTACCTGTTTATCTAACGCAGAGACTGTTATAGAATGTTTCGGAGCTTTATCTGGTACAATAGGCATAGTCAGCGTTGTCGGTGTCATTAGTATACCTATAGGTGTGGTGCTAGAAGGATTAGCTATAGGATGCGTGGGTGTAAGTTTGGTATTAAAACGATTTAGTAAAAAGTTTAGAGGTAAAGCTAAGAAACACGATGAGATTAGAGTAGTAGCCGAAACAAAATTAAATACGATAAATGAATTAGTGTCTCAGGCCGTAGACGATGGCGATGTAAGTCACGAAGAATTTGCTTTGATTAACGATGAATTAAAAAAGTTTTACGGAATGAAAGAAGCTATTAGGACTCAAACTAAAGCGAGAGAAGAGTCCGTTTCTAATCAAAAAGAAATAGACGATGAGGTCGAAAAGAAAGTTGTCGAGAGAATGGAGAAAGAAAAAAAAGATCTTATCGCAAAACTTACAACTTTAGATTAGAAATATGTAAAGAATATGAGCGTGATTCTAACGTGAGTATTTTACCTCCTGATTATGAGAGTTTAGGGGCTAGGCCTAGCGCTCCGTACGAAGAGTAGTTGTAATTTAATGTATAGTAGAGCGTAGCTATGTGAATACGACAAAAATATCCCTCATCTCTACTGAGTGTAGAGATGGGGGTTATTTTTTGGCTTGCGACAAATCATTTTTTTTTCCTTTTTCGCCGGGGCGCCCCGGCGTTTTCGTACGCTTCTCGACTATGAAAAACACTTTTTATTTTCTTGATTTTGTGCAAATTTTGGTGTGTATATACACAGCAACATTTTGAATAAAATTTGGGCGATTTTTAGACGATTTTGTTTTTAAAAAATTTGACGTATGTACCTACAGCAAAATTGGAGAGAAAAGTGAAAAAACAGAAAATGACATAGAATCGGCATCTTCTATACTACTTGTTATCTTGTCAATTAATTCAATAATGGCATGTGTAGTAGAATGATGTGCCCGAACCGATATTATACAGTCTATCAATCAGGTTGGCGCAGTGGTTACTGTCCCTGCCTTTCACCGCTGTGGCCCGGGTTCGATTCCTACCCTGGTCCACATGTGGATTGGGTTTTCAGTCCCTACCTGATTCCGTGGGTTTTCCCCAGAATATTCTTATGGGGTTTTCCTCCCACCTCTAAAACTGTAACTTCTTCTCATTCTCATTGTCTTTTCTCTACAGGTTTCTTCAGGCTTTCGAGCTACAGTGCCTAGGGCGCTTTTGAGGAAACCTTGGTTTCATCATGGAGAAATAAGACTCCATGGTTTCATTACCACTACCAGAAAGAATTAATAATAATAATCATGGGAAGTGGCTGCAGCCTCTACAATAACCTATTACTTAGTAACATCCAGCCAGCAGCCGTAGCCAAGTACAATGAACCGGTTATGTATAACTTACTAGTTAACATGTCATGTCATGAGCCTTGAGCTGGAATTTTCAAGCTAGGTTCGTATTTTTACATGTACACGTATAGGCTACGTTTAACGGAGGAGCTAGCTGTTCGTTAAACCGTCTGATCCCCGGCGGCAGGCATGATTTGTGAAGAGCGCCACCTTTCGTTGATACAAAGTTTGCAGATTAGTCCATTTTACTTTAGGGTACAAAATATTTGTTTCTACAAAATATTTGTTTCTACAAACCTTATAGAAATCTCTTTCAAATGATTTTATTTGGTAAAAAAATCCATTAATAACAATAAATAATTATATTTTATATTTTTAAAGAATACTTTCTGTCAAGAGGTGTTTTGAAGTACATGTATGTAGTATTTAGCTATTTGTAAATAACCTATTACTTAGTGGTATGATCGTCTATTCATATGCCATGTGTACGGAAGTTGAATAACATCTGTGCATAGTGCGTTGATTTGTTGATTGATCGCGATAGCGTGAGTTTGACGACTAGCGGCCACCCATTGAAACCGCCAAGTTCTTCGTCCAAATTTCCAAAATTTGTCTGGAAATATCTGCTGATCGAACAATACAGAGTCGCAGAAAGCATGCCAGTGATCAGAAGAACATTCCTGTTTACATTCCTGTGTTGTGTACTCGCTTGCTGTGCCGTCAAAGATGTGATCACTGGCTACGAACGAGAGAGGGTGGTGTGTCCACTGAAGAGCATTGTGTGGGGTCCGGGACTCGAAGCCAACTTCAATGTTCCCGCACGATTCTTCTTCATTCAGGCTGTGGACTTCGAGAATAACAGGTAACTATTGGGACTTTTCCTCTTACTGAACACGTCAGAAACTATACATGACTAGATGATAGAATGAAGAAAACTGATTTACTGAATCAGCTCTAGCCGGCCCCACAAGTACATTTGTAAGTGGTAAAGATTTTTCTACTTCAGTAAATCGTATCTTTATATTCCTCCATGTTTTATTTGAATGTACATGTACATGTAACCATGGAGGAAGGAATATGTAACGTTACCCACTTTCCCAATTGTGGGGCCGGCTCCCACCAAAATCAGTCAGAAACTTCAAAATGCTGAAAAATAACCGTCCATTCATGTTCAGAACTGTATAAACACACGGCACGATCTGTAATTTTGAGACTTACATAAGTCATAATGTATCAGGAGATTTTTGTGCAGTATAGGAAAAAGAAAGTTTGTTTTCTGTTAGTCCCAGTAACTAGGACCTTACTTATTGCTTTTTTAACATCTGGACATGATCTGGCGATAGTAAGGTCCTAGCGAATCATGTACAAAAAACAGCGCAACTACATTTTGTAAAATAACGAAAACAGAAGGCCCTACAAATATGGTAAAGAGAATACAAATGAGAAAGAAAGTTACCCCGGATAGATCTATACAAACAAGTCACGCTTCATCAATGACTGTTTCTTGGAATTTATTTATTTATTTATTTATTACATTTCTTTACCCAGGGTGTGCCCAAACAGTTTAAAACTGGTTTCCATTGGGGCCATGCATATTATTAGTTAAAACTAAATATTTACACATTCATACAAAATATTTAAACAAATACAATAATGTTTACACAAATAAATCTATTTTCGGTTAACTTTTCAACTCTCCAGAAGCCTATTGCTGATTACGGGATGGGCGAAAAACCCGCGAAAAAAATCTTTTAGGGTGAAAAACAAGGGGAAATTCCCATCCGGCTCCAAAGTATTTTGGCAACCAAGTTTATAACTCCGCAGATCAGCGTAAATGACAGAAATATCACTGATAGATGGCTTTACGTAGCTCCGATTTAAATGTACTTAAGGAGTTTATGGTTCTCATTTGTTCAGGCAGATTATTCCCTGGCACCACTCACAGCGAAACTTGTCACGTAGCATTCCTTTTTGGCGAAAGGAACTTTCAGTGCCATTTGGGTCGATTGTCGTGTTTCACGAATCACTGTAAGTGGTGTGAACAGATTTGTCATGTACAAAGGAGTAATTTTGTTAAGGCTTTTGAAAACAAGGATAGCCTTTTTGGACTGAAGTCTTTCATTAAAAGGAATCCAATTTAGTCTGGCAAACATATCAGCTGATGAGGGGGTGAGGGAGGTACATTTAAGGATTATCCGTGCGGCTCTTTTTAGACATTTGTTGAGGGTATTGTCGTGAGATGGGTTATTCCATGAAATTGAGACACACACACATTTTGGCATTCTTTGATCATGTAATTGTTTTTCTTGTTTAAACCAAACTGGCTTTAATGATGATTATGGTATGAACTTGAAGATTAAAAGGAAGGCTTTGAATGATACAAAACATGAGGGCATTATATGTGATATATTTATGTTTTGTCATCAAGTGTGATGGTGTCCCGGGCTAAATTATGGGGTAATTTTGTGACATAAAAACTTACAAAGTACAAATAGGGTTCAGAGGTTAAACAAATTAACAATTTGTTTTCTTTTACATGAGAAGTTAGGAAAAACTGCATCTAACTTAACAACAACAAATCATATTTTCAGTATCTCTTACATCTTTTCTGTTATATGGCTAACAAATCTGTGGTTAAGGAGGTAACGGATGGTGTCCCACTCTGTTAAATTTTGTTACATCCTGCCTGCATGTCTAGCTTGCTTACTTTTCATCAAATGAAGTCTGAATTAAATTAAATTTCTTTTGTGTGACTACCGTTTTAATAAAATTAACTTGTAGAGTCAATATATTGGACTGCCTTTTCAAAATTGGGGCAAAATGGACTCGGATGTAACGGTGGTGTCCCACGTTACATCCTAACAATTTTGGGAACTTTCTTCCATAATTTATCTGTAAGCAGTATGTGAAATGTCCATGCAACATGATAACAAAGACTGGAGAACCTCTTTTTAAAAACATAAAAAAGACCCCCTAAATTGGTGTCATGTGTTAGTTTTCCACCCTTGATGGAGTGGTGTCCCATGTTACATCCTTGCAGGCTTGCCAAATCAATTATTACATCAAATGTTTTAGCCAACTGTATTTGATGGGTATGTACATGTAGAAGGATGACATTTTCTAACCACCACATACAGATTTGGATGCTTTAACATGATTATTTATGAATTATGAGCAACATAAACTAAGATGTAACCGGGACACCATGTCCCTTGTTACATCGTTGATTTATCCATAGTAAGTCTATGGGAGTTGATGTGAAACTCAAGAGAGAGGACCCTAAACTAAATATTATGTCACAATGAATCTAACCTATGACTAAATAATTGTATAGAATCACATGTGGTGTAACAAATGTATTTTACACCAATTTAAAAATGTTACCAATATATCACACATTGTGTCTCAACTTCATGGAATGACCCAGATACATGTACATGTACATATATGTACCTTCTTCCCCACACCGTACAGCAATACTCTAAAGATGGCATAACTAAACTTACAAAGAGTGTGTGCAGGCTGCTTTGGGGAACGTAATCACAAATTCTGTTTAACACACCCAATTTAGACGAAACAGTCTTCCTTACGTATTCAACATGTGTACCCCAACTTAATGTTTCATCAACAACTACACCCAAGGATTTACAAGATTTCACTTTTTCGATAACCTTATCAGCAATGCACACGTTCAGGTTGACGTTTGATATTTTCTGCCTTGAACCAATAAGCATACATTTGGTTTTGTTGGCATTTAATGCTAGTTTGTTTCTTAGGCACCAGTTGTGAATACTAGCAAGAGCTACATGTACATTCAAGTTCCTTTCTATTTCGTTAATACTATAGGAGCTACACGTTAACGTGGAGTCATCTGCATACATAAATAAGTTGCAATTTTGGGGTATACAGGATGGAAAATCACTACTGTAAACAATGAATAAAAGTGGCCCTAAGATCGACCCTTGTGGAACGCCTATAGATGTCTATGGGCAAGACCTTCGATATTGTGCCCTTAATATTTACAGACTGACTATGACCGCCTAGGTACGACTTAAACCAATTAATTACAGAAGATGACAAATTCAGCTTCTTCAATTTGCCTAGTAGGATCACATGATCCACACAATCAAAAGCTTTACTGATGAGATCTATGAACACGCTACCTGTAACTTCACATTGCTCCATACCCTCAAAACACTTGTTTGTTAAATCGTGTAGAGTGCTTTCAGTTGAGTGCAAGGGTCTAAATCCTAATTGGCAACTACATGTGTAGGTATCAAATTGTTATCATCGAGGTATACTGCCGAGTGCACCCATCTTTCTAGAATCTTAGAGATAATTGGCAGTATAGAAATAGGCCGATAATTACCTGTACTACATTTATCTCCTCCCTTGTGAATTGGTGTTACCAAGGCGTGTTTCCAATCTTTAGGGTATTGCTCGCATCTTATGGAGAGGTTAAAAATATATGTTAAAGATTTAGTAATATAAGGCGAAGCAATTTTAATCATTTTAACACTGATGCCATCCGGACCCGTTGCTTTCCCAACCGACATGGATGATATTTGCTTTTGAACGAACTCTTCTGTAATATTAGGTACAGTGCATTCTTCAAGTTCATCCAGAGAATCAACAATAGAGGCGTAGGTATCATTGTTTTCAAGTTCGCCCGATGGGCAATTTCTAGCTGTACGTTTTCCTATTGTAGAAAAGTGTTCATTTAATGTATCAGCAATGTCAGTGGGATAGTCAATATTTTCTCCATTTAGGGAAGTGATAGAATTTGGAATTTTTAGTTGCGCCGTTTTTTGTACATGATTCGCTAGGACCTTACTATTGCCAGATCATGTCCAGATGTTAAAAAGCGATAAGTAAGGTCCTAGTTACTGGGACTAGTTTTTGTGTTGTTCTGTTTCTGACTTGGGACAATCATGAAGGTACACGTACAGTAGGATGTACATGTACATGATGTACAATGACCATTTTTGCCTAATTTTTTTTATAAACTTTAATTGGCTGACATAATGTATACAATGTACATGTACTGTAAAACTTGAAATAGCAGGTTGTGTAAAATGATTAAAATATTAGACAGAAATATGAGTACAGTGTAAGTGTGCATGCAAAACCAGAATTACACAGTATTGTATCAAGACATTGTCAATGGGATTTAGTTAGTACAATATTAAGTCACAACTACATACTTGTACGAGGTGCGATCACAGAGTTCTGAGACTGCGCCTATAACAAGCAAAAAACATACTTTGTACATGTACATACAAAGTGTACATGATTTACAAATCTGGCTGCCATCCCCTTCAAAGTAGTTCCCTTGTGCAGCGATACATTTGTACACTGTTCCCAGCGCTCCTGCCACGCTTGGAACGCTCCCTGGAAATCATGTTCCATAAGCGCGTCAAGCACCATCTGCGATTCTCGCTGGGCGCGTTGTCATGTTGGAGCACCCAATTACCAGCGTGCCACAGTTAGGCCGTTTGCGCAAAATTTTCTCCCTCAGACGTCTCAGAACGGTGCAGTAGAACTCAGCGTTGACAGTCTGACCCGAGGGGAGGAATTCACGGTGCATAACCCTGCGAATGTCAAAGAAAATGATGAGCGTGCTCTTGGTTGTGCTACTGACCTGACGCGCCTTCTTCGGTCTTGGACATGTTGGAGACTGAGGGCTCTTCCACTGCGAAGACTGCTGTTTGGTCTCTGGGTCGTAGCTGTAGACCCAACTCTCGTCACCACTAATGATCCTCGACATTAAGTTTGGGTCATCCCGGGCCTGGAGACTTCGACACGGTGCTGCTTCTGCTCATGATTCAGAAGCCTGGGCACGAAGTTGGCAGCGGCGCGGTGCATGTTCAAATTGGACGCGAGGATTGCCTGAACTGTTCCAAATGACACGTTGACGATGTCAGCAATGTCCTGGATGGTGATCCGACGATCCTGACGCACAATTCTTTCAATTTCTTGGACATTTTCGGAGGTTGTGCTCGCGGAGGGTCGCCTTGACCTCTCGTCGTCCTCCAGTGATGTTCTGCCCCTCTTGAAATGCGAATGCCACTCAAAACACCTCGCCCGGCTCATTGCTTCATTGCCGTAGGCTTTCTGAAGCATTTCAAGCGTATCAATTGCAGATTTCCAGAGTTTGACACAAAATATGATGTTCGTGCTCTGCTCAAGTTTCAGGTCCGTTGTGCAATCGCAAATGCGCACGTACCAGTGGTCACAAAAATGCATGTAACACAGGTGCTGATGTTGATCAAGCGATGTAACGTGGAATATTACAATGTACTCACGAAAGTTATTGCTTACACCTGCTACATGTACATTTATATGCACAGTACTGTGCTGCGCTCTGTTCGTTCACAACATTAACAGTGTCGGAACTTTGTGATCGCACCTCGTGAAGTATTGGTAATTTTTATTTTTCTAATCTAATTCGGTAAAATTAGCAGATCAGCCATCCTCATATTATTAGAAATTAAAGTAAAATGATGGTTTGCTGTAAAATCCTTCTGTATGTATCTCTCTCTCTCCGTCTGTTATAAATCTGAAACTGTATTATAACGGGTCATTCTATAAATTGGTCCAAAAGTGTGACATTTTTTGTGTCCCTGTTACACCTGACCTTTGTAATTTCCCATCAAGTATCATTAAAATTGACCTTGAACACACTATTTTTTACTTGTTTGGCAGGTACAATGTACAATGTACTTTGCTTTACATAATCACTCTTGGAGATACATGTAAATGTACATTGTAGAAGGCATTGAAGAATGTGTCCTGAATTGCAAAATCTGTACACGATGTAAACTGTAACGGGGACACCAAAATTGGACCCAATATAGAATTGACCCTACATTTAAAGCAGAATTATGTACGTACAGTTTGTACATTTGTACACATGTGTACCTTAGTCATTAAACTGCACTTGTTTGCACTTGTGGTACAAACTGTAAACTTGCTGCATTTATTTTGTGGGAGTGGGCCTAGCCTGGAACACTGTCTATGCAGGAAATAACCCTGAGTCATGTATGCCTTGACCATCTTACCGACCTTCAGTGTGTATCCTACATCCAGTTTGTCTAGACATGAAGTGTTTTCCAGATGAGAAAAAGGTCTTTCAGTGGGAGTAAAGTGTTGCATAGTGCTGGGTGTTATAAAAAGTTTGAATCTACATTGTAACATTGAAAATGTGTACTAATGGGAGGCTAAACCACACAAAATCATGAAAACACTTTGCAGTTTGAAACATTTATAAATTAATTTGATTGATGAAGAAGACACCATGTATCATCGGAATTTATTGGATCAACGGTAGAAAAACAAATCAAACAAATAATCAATGAGCGTGCGCAGATTGACGTGTACTGATGCACAACGTGGCCACTCCTTGGGATTTTTTTCCAAGATACATGTACTGGGAATTTTGGTGGGGAAAAAGTATGGATTGTGCATTCGCCGACGCCAAGTGCTTATTACTGCACGCTACATGTACATACAGTATTTTCTAGTATAGTGTTGGGGGTTCTAGAATTTCTGGAACCGGCTCCCAGAAAATTCAATGAAAAATATGTACAAACGGTGTCACCTTGTGAGGTCTGTGCTCCAGTGGATTTCGACGTGCAATACATGTACGTGTTATTCCACTACATACATGTACATGTACAGTTTTTGGCTTCAAATGTGTGTCTTTTTCCTGTGAAACTATGGAGATTGTGTTTATTAAAAGCAATGTAGTTTTTGTTACTTCATTTTCTGTTTCTTGCCTATGATTTGATTTACCGCGACGACCGCCGACCGTGTAGAATAGAATGATTCACTGCACATGTACAATGTAGTCGTACTTCCCCAATACGTCCGAGGACAATGCTTTGTGTTTCCTATTGTTCCTTTAATATAACCAACCCCAATAGACTAAGCACATATATCCTTACGTTCGAGGACCGATTTCAACAAAAGACTCTACATGTACGTCTCTTGTCCTCGGAGATACAGTGCACATATACATGTACGTACATGTACATGTATGTGGGTCATTCCATGAAGTTGAGACACAATGTGTGACATATTGGTAAAATTTTTAAATTGGTGTGAAATAAATTTGTCACACCACATGTGATTATATACAATTATTTCATCATAGGTTAGATTCATTGTGACATAATATTTAGTTTAGGGTCCTCTCTCTTGAGTTTCACATGAACTCCCATAGACTTACTATGGATAAATCAACGATGTAACAAGGGACACGGTGTCCCGGTTACATCTTAGTTTATGTTGCTCATAATTCATAAATAATCATATTAAAGCATCCAAATCTGTATGTGGTAGTTAGAAAATGTTATCCTTTTACATACCCCTCAAATACAGTTGGCTAAAACATTTGATGTAATAATTGATTTGGCAAGCCTGCAAGGATGTAACATGGGACACCGCTCCATCAAGGGTGGCAAACTAACACATGACACCAATTTAGGGGGTCTTTTTTATGTTTTTAAAAAGAGGTACTCCAAGTCTTTGTTATCATGTTGCATGGACATTTCACATACTGCTTACAGATAAATTATGGAAGAAAGTTCCCAAAATTGCTAGGATGTAACGTGGGACACCACCGTTACATCCGAGTCCATTTTGCCCTAATTTTGAAAAGGCAGTCCAATATATTGACTCTACAAGTTAATTTTATTAAAACGGTAATCACACAAAAGAAAAGAAATTTAATTCAGACTTCATTTGATGAAAAGTAAGAAAGCTAGACATGCAAGCAGGATGTAACAAAATTTAACAGAGTGGGACACCATCCGTTACCTCTCTAACCACAGATTTGTTAGCCATATAACAGAAAAGATGTAAGAGATACTGAAAATATGATTTGTTGTTAAGTTACATGCAGTTTTTGCTAACTGCTCATGTAAAAGAAAATAAAATACTTAATTTTTTTAACCTCTGAACCCTATTTGTATTTTGTAAGTTTTTATGTCACAAAATTACCCCATAATTTAGCCCGGGACACCCTCACACTTGGTGACAAAACATAAATATATCTCAAATAATGCCCTCATGTTTTGTATCATTCGAAAGCCTTCCTTTTACTCTTCAAGTTCATACCATAATCACCATTAAAGTCAGTTTAGTTTAAACAAGAAAAACAATTACATAATCAAAGAATGCCAAAATGTGTGTGTGTCTCAATTTCATGGAATAACCCATGTACATGTACATGTACACTCCCAACCTTCAATGCACATTCACAACTGTGTACACTGTACTGGCTGTACAAGCTTGACTCCTGTGACTGAGTGACACTCAATTTTAGTTTTATCAGATGATCCAGCACTATTGTAGAAATCAAGCAATAATAAAGTTTATCAAGTTTATCCTTCATTTCCGCACCGCTGAACAGGGGTAGCCTTGGTATATATCTGCTACAAGTGTCTCTAATTGGTTTCGTGGAAATTATATCGGTCAGCTTTAAATTGATACATGTACCAAGTTTGTTCTGATTGCATTCAAAATGGTGATGTACATATATGTACACAAATCAAAAAGTAATGAATCTTATGAAGAAAACTAAACACAAATTTATTCTGGTGATTATCAGTGAGTTACATTGTACATGTACATTAAATCTCTTTACATTAAAACATTTTATTGTACTAAAATAAAAAATTAAAAAACACAGTATGATTTTATTTCACATAAACTAACATTTTAAGCAAAAAACGAAAATTTGATTCCTCAATGGATTTTTGCCTGTAGCTCAAAACGGAGGAAAGCGACTTCAGACTGGTCCCTTGTAAGAATGGCACATTTGTGAATGCCATTTTCCATTATCTGTACATGTGTGGTACTGCAATCAAAACTTCACAATGGGATATATGGTTGCAGGGGCGTAGTGGCTAGCAGAGAAAAACATTTTTATTTGTGGGCCCCTTAAATAGTACATGTATTTGGCAGTGTTGAAACTCATCTGCCACCTGGACTCCCAAAATTTACAAAGGATGTCGATGTCATTCTGTAACCTCTGTAACCTACAGCTATCTTCTGGTGTACAATCTTCACGATATGTTGTTTAGGTACAAGTACATGTGGGCAATTCCACGGTAACTTTCGTTACATTTTGGGGCACTTTGACATGCACAAAAGAGTCTCACAACTAAATGCATTGGTTTTAACTGTCAGACTATTTTTTATTTGAACACTGTAACATAGCCTGTTTGAACATATGAATACCAACCGGAAAGCTTTTTTTTGTTGGTGGCAACAGTTTAAACTTGGGTAACTTTCATTACATGAGAAGGACATGCATAATTTTTTGGTGGTCTTGATTCAAAAGTCTCCTCATACTGGACATGCATTGATAAAAGTAATATATACCATTTATTTGTTGGTAACTAAACTATTTATTAATAAGGTTATAAAGGAAATATTATTTACAATTTCGGCCACATATCCTAAAATGGTGGTAACTTTCGTTACGGTAACTTACATTACCATTTGTCCGCTCACTGTCTAAATAATATAAAACGCTTTTCTTTTTCACAGATTCAATGAAACAAAGATGAACTTGTACTATGAAATGCATTTGTAATGCCTGCTTGAGTATAGGCAAACTGGTAGGCATATTACAGTTTATATGAACCAAATTGGAAAAAAGTAAAGTAGACTTTGATATTTAAATGCATGTAATATACCTGTGTGCATGTGTTATGTACCGGTGGTTAAAGCTCATGTAATTACACTTTCAGATTTTTGAAGTGACAAAATCCCCACCTCTGGGGCAAAATTTTAGTGACAATCCCCGACATACATACATGTACAATGTACATGGGTGGGGCATCCCCACCTCATGGTTTTAACTTCTGATAATGAGGCAATGGCAAAATGAGTGACCAAAATCCCCACCCTGGGGCTTGAAAAATGTGACCAAACCCCCACATAAGACCTGGGGCAGCCCGTGGGGGGAGGGGTGGGAGAAGCCATTGATAGGAGCATAAAGTACAATGTACCTGTATATGAAATTCCAACTCACCACAGCAGAGTGAATTGATGAAAAAATACCAGTCCAAAGTTGATAGTGACACTGACAGTGTACAACATGTGCTATGACGAAAACATGTGCTTACAGGAAACATGTTTCATTGTGGGTAAATTCCTCTGCTTTTGCGTGTATAACTGCCCTCTGTTGTTTTATGCTGCCCTATGTTGTTTTATGCTGATTTTCATTAAGTTATCATAATGCAATGGGCACATACATGTAAGCTAACATTGGGCACAGTACAGTAACTTTCGTTACATGTGGGTAACTTTCATTACACGGTAACTTTCGTTACAGCTTTTGCCCGCTATATTTTTCCTAAGTAAGTGTATCTTGATAGTTTTCTTAGTATCTATTTTATTTGCCACATGTAGAAGCAGGAGAAAACTAATTGCCAGATATAAAATCCAACAAATGAATATAGTACATGTATGTACAATGAGAAAAAAACTATTTTTCGGTAACTTATGTTACATAGTCTGGAACATCAACTTCCAGATCTTCTTCTAACTTTTATGAGCCAGAGTAATAAATAAAGTTAACCTTGATGTGAAAGGTTTTATTTATAACAGACAGTTTAAAAATCAGTAATTCCATTAAATACTGATTTAAAAATGAAGCAAAAGATTAGTTGTTAAATTGGCACTATTTAAACACAATATTTGTGGTGAGAGCATCATGACAGTACATGTATTTATGAAAAAAAACTCGGGATGGGAGATGAATGTAACAAATGAATGTCTGTTCCATACACCTGGGGCTATGTACAACAATTCAACATGATGTTTGAAATGAGTTAGGTCATTTCAATTTTTAAGACCATGTCCATGTTTTCATGGAATTGCCCATGTACACGGATATGTATAAAATAGAAAGTAAAGGTCCAAGGACAGTGCCCTGGGGCACTCCTGATGTTACTGCTATGGATGTGGATGAATGACCCTCTAGGACCCTCAATGTACTTGTTGGGATCTTTTTTGAGAAAACCGCTAATCCAGTCATACAAGGAACCAGAAATCCCAGGATGTTTAATCTTTAACAATAACCTTTGATGAGGTACCGGTACTCGGTCAAATGCCTTGCTAAAATCCGTAATGATTACATCAGCTTGCCCTTGGTTGCCTAACATTTGAGCAAGATTGTTTACAGTCAGAGCGAGTTGTGTTTTGCATGACTGACCTTTTGCGGAATCCATGTTGTTCATCATTGAAGACGCCATGCTCATCAAAGTGACCAATGATGTTTAAGTGGATAATACATGTACAGTATGTTCCAAGCAACTTGCAAGGGACAGATGTCAGGGACACAGGTAGTCTTGGTTTCAAGACCTTCGTGTTTCTCAGTAAATCGACTCGGCAATGTATTCGATTCTAAAATGTTTTATATTACGCACTCTGTTAAGAATCGATTCTACCGTTCTTTGCTCGGTTCTTTACTTCCACGAAGGCCTTGGATATTCCTCCAAGCGGGTCTTAACTTTTTCTTTACTTTTTCGATTATTCTCCCCTGACTTTCCGGGGGAGCCAATCAGCGATTGAGTTTGACCTTGATAAATGAATTATTCATAACTTAGCTCATGCACGATAGTACGGTCGGTGCGGTCGCCCTGGGTGCATTTTTGTGTGTATGTGTGTTGTATTGTCTGGAAATTTGAACCGGGCTCGATGCGTCGATGCAACCGTTGAAGGATTGCGTGATCTGCGTGACCCAGTTTGTCATGTCCTTTTCTGTGGGAAATATTTTTTTAAGTTGACGTGCAGGCACGAGAAAATTTCTGTAGTGCAGCTGATTTCTGTAGTGCAGCTGAAATTTATTTAAACATCAAATAAGTGTGTATATTTGTGCGACACTTGCCACAGACAAGTGAGGAAAGTATTGTTAAACTTCTTCAACATTCAAAAATAAGAAGGATGATGAGTGAACATGTGAGGTACATTTGTATTTTAATACTTCCGAATGTACATTTTATAGTATAATCTTGGATGACAGCCAGTGTGTTTACGTGCTTATTATTCCACATTTCCAAATTTCCACATATAATAGAAAAAATACATGCAGTAGTCAGTGTACATGTATATTGGTTAAAAGAACTACCTCACAAATCGATTTCATTACAGTTCTAATTGATCTGTTTCAATTTATTTTTTCAAAACAACAATTTTCATACACAGGAAAACATATCAGAAAAGATGGGGCCCGCTCTATAGTCCCCTGTCTCATTGGTCCCCCGTGTCATTGGTCTCCCCGTCTCATTGGTCTCCCCCCCCCCCCCATCTCATTGGGCCCCCGTCTCATTGGCCCCCTGTCTCATGGTTCCCCCCCCCCTATTTAATAAATAGATTATATTCAATTGGCTATCTGAAGTATATTCAGTTGTTGACTGCCGTCATCTGACCTATTTCCCGTGCTTACGGTTTCCCATGCACACTGCAACATTTTCGTTGGTGAATTTTCCGTACGTGGAGCATGCGTATACTAGAGTTTTAAAATGAGTGTCCTCGGGAATATGGGCAGTACATGTACAAGTTAGGCCTACGAATTATCTTTTCAAAATTGACTGATTTTTGCGGTAGTTTCCAGGGTTGTGACGCCAATCGGTCTTTGTATGATTTCTCTTTCAGTTCATGCAGTTATGAGGTTGGTAATCAATTAATTAATTATTATTTAGTGATTAATTATTTTAATTTCTGGATGGGCTATTGAGAAGAAGGAACTAGGTATAAGGCGGGGACCATTGAGACGGGGGACCATTGAGATGGGGGACCATAGACATTATCCCGAAAAGATTAACAAATGGTGATACATGTGTACATATTAGCTCAACTTTTATGGTTAATAATCCAATGAAAAATTATCGACATGTTAAGAAGTGTTGATACATTTTTAAGTGAAGGCAAAAACATAGATTCTGGGGTTGTGGGGATGGGGAATATATCTCCACCCACACACACTTTATAACAAGATCACCCCCCCCCCCCCCCCCCCCAGACAAAACCAGACAGAGAAGAGAAAAATTTAATTAGTACGGAGTATACATTTTACGTAGAAATTACAGTAGAATTGTCAGAAAGAGGGTTAAATGTGGGTTTGTGTATGGACCATAATTATTCCGTGTAATAAACAGCATTGTGTCCAATCCCCCCCCCCCCCCCCCTTTCCCAGTCTCTACACACATAGTCAAATCTACACGCTTGAGTGAAAGTAACCATTACCCGATGACATGTACATGTACATGTACATGTACATACTTATATTGTAGTACACTGTACATACATTTTGTACATGCCTGCGAGAACACTGGTGTGTGTAAACATGTGAGGTGTTAAACTTATAAAAAACTTCAGAATGTAAATTTCTGGAGGACGTCCTAGCCAGTTTGTATAAGTTATGTATTATACATTTTTAAATGCCACATGTAATAGAGTAATGATTTCAATAAACTTAGTGTGTACATGTATACATGTACATGATATTGCAGCAGTTTAAGAAAATTCCATTTGTTTACAGTATTAAATGACCGGTACATGTGTACATCTGCCAATATATATTTTCATGATGGAAATTGAAAATACATGAAAAAAGAGATGTAAAAAAATGCTGTATTTCATATTTCTGATAACCACACACTGATCTGTGGCAGTTCTAACCTTCAATGGTAAAGTATATATTAACATAAATGTAACTTTGCAATAATGGTTTAAAATCTTTACAGAAATGAATGTTATCCAGTGAAAAATTATGTTTACTTCAAGAATTAAAATAAATGAGTGAAGTTAACCATGATCTACTTTGATTTTAAATCCACTGCATTTGAGTGGTTTGCTGGGCTTGCTATACTTCTCTTCTTAATGTTCACTTTATTAAATATTAGTATACATGGATTACTACATGTACACATGTAGGAATGTAATATATTTAGTGGAGGAATTTTTTATTGGGGGGAAATATGAGTAATAAAGACAATGATGAATTTAAGCTCCACCTTGAAGACAAAGTGAGTAAAAACGTCCAAAGTTGACCAGAGACCGTCCTGCTGGTAACAACTAATTTATTGTGCATGGAACTGGACTGAAATATCCACTACAATACTGAGCCTGGCCATGGCTGGCTGCAAAAAAAAAACACGTACCACACCATAATACATGTTTGTACATGTAATTTAACAAGACTGGCAAAAATCCATATTTGATAAAAAACAAAAAATGTTTAATTGGACTAATCTGCATTTATTTATTCATTCACATTGGCTAATTAACATCCCAGATTAAAGTGCACACCTGCAGGTAAATTGTCATTTATCTGGGACATACATGTAAGTACATACATGTACATGTACATATGTAGCAAGAAAGATCAGTTCAAACTTGAAGTTCAAGTACGTATACACTATACATGTATCGTCCAGTATTTATACATTGTACAAGTGGCTTTTGTACACACATCCACGTTTTTTCAAACGGTATTATACATGTCGCGTCGACCGCAGGCGCATTTTGCATAATCGGGGCAATCGGTCAGGTCAGACCAGTCACGTGATATGAATAATGCATGTTTAGCCATGATTTCCAGTCTGGTCCCGCCCTCAAAAGTATGAATATCCAAGACGTTACTGTACATCCGTGATTGATTGCGAGACGCCCGCCGATGACAGCCTGTAAATTGCGCCCTCTGTTGATGACAAGTATCAGACAGTAACGTCTTGAACCAAGACTAGGACACAGGCCTAGAATTTGCTAGATCTGAGCGGTTCCCTTTTTAAGAAATAGGAGAGACATTACAATGTAGCTTTCAGCCAGTCATCCGGTAAGTCTCCCGAGTCTTTTTCTGAAAAATTTGTTGTACACAGTGGGCCAACACTGTCTGCACAGGATAACTGTACATGTAGTCTTGGTTCCAAGACATTACTTGTACTTTTGTACATGTACTTTTGCTGTTGCAATGCACAGGCAGTGCGATCAGGTAGTTGCAATTGCACAGGCCGACAGCGCGATCAGATTTTGGATCTGTAGTAACGTCTTGGATAAGTTGGCATTTCGGGGGCGTGACCAGACTATGGTAACTATATGCAGTATTCATATCACATGATAATGATGGACGGTTAGATGCAAATACGTGCAGACCTGAGGGTTGTGCATTAGCAACACGTACATGTATTACAAGCGTCACGTCGTGATCGACATGTAATGAATAGTTTATGATAAGGCTGGAACTCGGTCACTGATTGGATCCCTCGGAAAAGCGAGGGAGAATCGTCGAAAGTAAAGAAAAAGTTAAGAATTGCCTGCCAACTCTAACTTACCTTTCGAGAAGACACAATGTTAATGAATCTGGCGCACGGGTGCCGAAATAACAACACAAGGGTCTTGGGCCCAAGACTAGGATAACTGGAGAAATGCCATCCAGACCTGGTGCTTTTTGTGGGTTCAGCTCTCTCAGCAGCTTCTTGATGCTCTCGGTTGAAATAGTAATATGAGACATTGGTTGAATCTTTTGGCTGTTGAGGCTAGGAAGTTCATCACAATTTTCTTTAGTAAAAACAGAAAATTGACTATTCAGGACATTCACCTTGTTTTCAGGAGTTGTCTTCAGGAGTTGTAGTGATGCCATCAGCATTGTTGAGCGTTGTCTGAGATTCCAAATGTATTTCCAAAAAGGCTTGGTATTATTTTCACCAACGTCCAGCAGATAATCGCTACGTGATTTCCTTAAACTCCGGTCTAAAAGGCGAGGTAAATGTATGTAGCTGTCTGAACAGGACATGAATGCAATCACGTACGTACTACATGTACATGTATGTAGCCATGAATTGAGATACCGACTCGATGTACATGTACATTGTGTGCAGATTTTTGTACATTGTAATGTCATGAAGAAAGTTTGAAGCCATTCTGATAAATGGTTGTTTTGATGCATTGTTTCCATAGCTTCGCCTATTCTCCTGGCCCCAATGCCTTCCAAGTCTCAGTCAGACCAAACAGTGGGAGGGGTCGTATCTGGACTCAGGTCCTGGACCGAAACGACGGCTCATTCATCGTGCGCTTCCGTCCATTCCAAACATATACGGGGATGAGGATCGAGGTCAAGAGTGGAGAAAGACACGTCAAAGGTTCACCATTTCTCATCGAAGGTACATGTATTAAAGAGGATGTTGATTGCTGAGAGAAGTCTGCGTCATTTTGTAGTTTTATGTAGATTGCGTATTGTAAAATAAAACAGCCAATTATTTCTGCCATGAAGTAACAAAAAGTGACTTTTGAGAGCTATTTTTGGTAAGTCCCCTATACGCAGCATAGCCTGCTGGTGCTATTTGTCTAAAAGTCATCGCTGCGGGCAGCAAATTAATCGGACGTCATAACAAAAACTCCCCTTTTGTGCCTAGTGCTTATTAGACACAAAAGAGGAGTTCGTGTTATGACGTCAGATTTGTTTGCTGCCTGCAGCGACGACTTTTAGACAAATGGCACCAGCGGGCCAGGCGGGACTTGATCAAAACAGCTCTTACAAGTCACTTTTTTGTTATTTCATGGCAGAAATAATTGGCTGTTCTATTTTACAATACGCAATCTACATAAAACTACAAAATGACGCAGACTTCTCTCAGCAATCAACTTCCTCTTTAAAGATTAAACATGCTTCCAATGGTCCCAATTTCATAGGGTTGCTACATGTACATTTTTTTTAGCAGAAAAGTTGTGCTTAATCGCAGGAAAAAATTGCAAGCTAAAAGTCATGCTAACACCCAAACATGCATGGAGATTTCTATCGTTGCGTCACTATTTTAAGCAAATTCTGCAAGTTAGCAAGCCTTTTCCTGTGCTTGCTTCTAGAAAGGTGGCTACCATGAAAAGATATTTAAAAAAAATTATTATACTTGTACATGTTTTGTAGTAGTAAATGTTTTTGAGAATGTCTGACATTTTTCCAAAATTTCAAAGGATTTCCAAAATTTTCAGGTATCGTGAATTATTTACGATTGAAAAATGATGTAAAGATTGGTTATCTGTGCATTTTAAATTTTCCACTAAACGATAAATTATGAATGGCCTAGCAATACCCAAGTTATTCACGGGCTTGGGTGCAGGAATACTGCAACTTTGCTTTCAAGAGCTTAGTTGAGGATTGAGTACAGAACATGCCAAATGAGGCTTGTGATGCTGTGGACATGGGTGAGTATCAACCAAAACTACTCCTGAAAGCACGCAAAAGTCCTACTTTTACCAATTTTGTCTTCCAAAGTCCTATTTTTGTCATGTTTTGTTAAAAATTTGATCCTACAATTCTCCTCCTTTTTCACCTGGGTCTGCTTGGAAGTCTGCAAACTACACAGTGAGTACACGTAAATGTGTGTGCACTGTCTCACCATAGCCAGCTGTACAATTTTTCTGTGCTCCATTTTTCAGTGCTATTTGCACTCCACTTTTATTGGGCAAAGGTTGGCTGTAGAAGTAACAGCACTGCTCAGGGAAGTTAAAGACCAACTAAAACGCCCCAAAAAACTTTTTGGACTTACAAATGTATCTGAGTTTATGCCTCCCCAAAACTAATGTAACAAGTTTCATGATTCTGAAAAAACAAAAAAATGTTTTTAAGCCTTTTCCTTCTGAGCCACTTTGACTCGATTCAGAAAAGGCCGAGGTCAACTGCGTGCCGTATCGCGCGAGTGATGACGTATACATGTACGTGTAGAAACATATGACGTCACTGTATTATACGACAATGTTTTACGTAGAGTCTGTACGTATTTTTTTGTCTAAGGCTAGTATTACTTGCTGTGCTTTTTGCACATGATTCAGGTGTAACACTACGGTAAACATATTTTAAAGTGTTGACATCTTTGTGAGACACATTTAGAATTGGGGTTGTAGGCTTGTTCTTGCTGAAAAGCTAGTTATGAGTCATACTTTCCTTTGTTTGCAGTCGGCTTTTATTGGGACCTGCGCGGTGAGTTGTGTGTGAGCTGATGCTATACTCTAGTCTGGCGACTTTGCTAATGCAGCCCTATAAGGACCCGCACCTTCTCATACACACAATTTCTGTTATAAGGTACCAGACTCAATCGCATGCAGCGCATGCGGTACCGTGCGTGTACAATGCATGTTGAGTCAAGCAAGCGTGGACAGGGAGCCGGCAACCGCAGGGAACGTCATCGTGGTCTGGGGCGCGTGAGTCCGGGACAGGATTGGAATGCTCGGTGCCTTTAGAGTTGAAATGGCTCCAGCCTTGGAACAGAATTGTGCCTTCAAACCCAGCTGAGTTTTCATACTAACACTATCATCAATACAGTCTTTGGCGAAATGTTCTGCACATATTTTCGACCATTTCGACAGCCGAAAATCAGATATTGTATTGTCTACAAAGTGGACTCTGCACTGTTGCCTTTGAACTCCATTCAGCACTGGGAATCGCAGGAAGGTTAGGTCAGGGTTTTTGTCGCTGTTCCTCGTGCAACCCCTAACTACACACGATCGAGTATTTGAACTGTCGGAAAAGTCAAAAAAGTCAAAAATAAAATTGGCGTTTTAGTTGCTCTTTAATTATTAAGAGAAAGTTTCCTGGGCTGTCTGGCCTACACTTAAAATATGTGTAAATTTTTTTTAAGTAACCATAACCACAGTGGGAGAATGAATACATACATGTACATGTACATGTACATGTGTAGGAACGTACATTTATGTACATGTACATGTACATGTGTAGGAACGTACATTTATGTCAGGAAAACATTGTGACCTCTTAACATTTTGGGATATGTAGGCCGATGTACTTCAGTTTAAATTGCTTCCTGGCTGGCATCTCAAATGAGCAAGTACATGTACATTGCACTTTGAGGTTTGACAAAATAAAAAGTGCAACCGGTAATCCTGTGTACAATACAGTACAAAAATTTGCTGTCAAGTTTTGGAGTGTACAAATGTATGCAGATCTGTGTTTACAGTAGCACATGTACATTGTGTACATTCCATAAACTTCCCTTGAAACCTGAAATTTTGGTGGATATTTTGGAATTGACATTTTTTACAATGTACATTGTACATGATTTAAAGCAAACTCTGCTTTTACATATGTATGTACACGGCTTGAATTTGTTATCTCCCCTACATGTATGTAAATGTTCTGTACAGTATGTTTTTATTAGTTATTCCCCCACCCCTACATGTACATGTACCTCCCACTCCTACCCCTACCCCTTTTTTTAATAAGTTGTTGATAATAACTTTATGGTTGGGCCGTTAAAATAGGGAAGGAGAAAGATTTTTTTAAAAATTTGTTTATTTTTAGTATTTGGCTTTTCCGACACAGCCAGTCGGTAAAGGCCTTGTTTTTGTTCTGATTTTTTGTTTTCTTCCTTCTTCTTCCTTCTTCTTCTTCTTCTTTTAGTTCTGACCAAAAGCCCAAAGACTTTGTACTTGAATTTTTTTCGGCGGCACTTTAGGTCTTAAAAAACCTCAGATCTTAACCAAACTTACCTCAAACATAGACCCTAAGCTGAAATTGTATGTCGAAGAGTGACGTCATGATGACGTCATCACGTGTCACGTGACGTCATCTTAAAGGTGCGTTTTTTAAGGGCCCATATCTAGAGAACGGTAGGTCCGATTTCCTTCAAACCTGGTGTTTTGTTGGTAGGCTAGCTCGTGTTATAGATGAAAATTGAGGTGACGTCAAGATGACATCATCATACGATTTATAGTAAATTTTACGTTTTTGAACTTCAAAGTTTCTTAAAGCCATATCTCACTAACAGAACATGCTAAATTCAAAATTCTTTTTGTATTGGCTTTGTTAGCTCCTATATTCTTTCACATAAATGTGAAAAATGTGTGACGTCGTCATCATGACGTCATCAAAAATATGCTTTTTTGAAACACATATAACATGTATAAGGGTAGGTCCGATCGTCATAAAAAATAGTGGGTAGGTAGATAGTGCTACTAGCATGTAAAATCTGAGGTGATGTCATGATGACGTCATCGGCTGATTTTCTGTGAATTTTTTAGTTTTATCCCAAACCCCATAGAGTTTGTACACGAATTTTGTAAGAGCCACTTTGGTCACTAAACAACATCAGATCTTAATCAGGCTTAACACAAACAAAGACCCTAAGCTAAAAATGTATGCCGAAACGTGATGTCGTGATGACGTCATCACGTGTCATGTGACGTCATCTTAAAGGTGCATTTTTCAAGTGCCCATATCTAGAGAACCGTACGTCCGATTGCATTCAAACCTGCTATGGTTGTAGACAAGTACGTGTTATAGATGACGTCATGATGACGTCGTCAAACGATTTTATAGTAATTTTTAAGTTTTTGAACCTTAAAGTTTCTTATAGCCATATCTCATCAACAGAACATGCCTGGTGGGTAGGCAGACTTGTCACAAGCAAGCAAAAATCACAGTAACAACATAAAATATAATGCGGAAAAGCCCTACATGTATGTTCTGTTCAGTGAAGAGACATGGATTCCTAGTTATTTATATGCATTTATTTTTTTAAATACTTTTTCTAACAAGTACAAGGAGAATACCAAGTAAACATCTATGGGCTATATAGTGCCTGAAGTTGAACTGAAGTTTACTTTGGGAAAAAAGTTTGGGGAAACATAAAAAAGTGCAGCAAATACGGAAGAATGTATGTTTCCCTTAAAATGTCTTAAACATTTTTAAAATGTCTTAAAAATAACAAAAATTATTTCTTAATAGGAAAGTCATTTTTAATCACAATTTTCATTTCTCATTGCATTGCCGAATTTGCAAATGTTGAAATGGGAGCGAGGCTTCTTTTTCGCTGAACTTATGGTCCTTATTAAAGCTTGGATCACAATGTGCAGCCCTATTGAAAATATATTTAAAGCTAAAAAGAAAATTAGCTATAGCACTCTAAAGTTAATAAGCCACCATTTAACCCTACATGTAACCCTGCTAAATGCAACAGAATGCACTAATGGTAAAAAGTTGTTGCATTTAGCAGTCAAGGCATGTCTCCTGGTCTGATGCATTTTTTTGTATTTAGTATTATACATTTATAGCATCCAGCAACAAGGCTGGTACAGATGAGTTCACTGCACAGTGCAACACTGCATTTGGCAACGTTTTTATTTTAGTTGTGTTGCATTCTGTTGCATTTGGCAGGGTGCTCATCAGAGAATACCTTGTCGGGGTTAGGGTTAGGGTTAAAGGTAGTGTACACGATTGGTAATCCTTCAATTTGTTTTTACTGAATTATTTAGAAATACCTTACTAGACTGTAAGTTAATAGTAGTCTTGATCATCCTGTGAAATGATGGCACCAGGTGTGCTGTCGTTGTCAAGAAAAGTGGAAATTTATATCGTTTTTAAACGATTTCCAGCTGGAAATTGTTGGGAAAACTGCCCCTGTAGCCTTTAGTCAAGACGCGCGTGGCTACCCGGACGTGTGGCGCGCCCCGGACATGCTGGCATTCGGGACACGTGTCCAGGTAGCCACGCGCGTCTTGACTAAAGGCTATCATCCGCGTGACGGTTGAAAACGAGCACCGTTTTCCTCTCTTTTTTTCGCCATCCAACAACGCAAAACTTTAAACAGGTCAGTGGAACGATATTTCCTATAAAATACTAAACCCCCAAATCCGCCCATTTCTGAAAATTGCAACAATTACCTACATGTATACGTACCTGACTATACGTTGTCGGACAATACATTGTATTGTCTGACAACCAGTTGCAAGTCTACAATTTTGAGTCTCATCCAGGTTATTTCTTGTGTACTCCTTTCATTTGTTTTCAGCCCGCAGTGGGAGGTTGAACTTGTAATATTTGTGAAATAATATCTGTGATTCTTTTTTATTAAAAAATAGAAAAATCCCATCTGAATTTTGAGGAAAAATCTACCTGCAAGACCTCTATATTTGTTCTAAAAATGCACCAGAGAGCTTCTGAGGTCAACAATTTCTCGGGCTCTTAAGCGGGCCCCGAACCCCACGCCGTGGCTTCGCATGTTGTTGAACCACGACAAGACTCCCCCACAGGTTTGAAAACATCCTGGTTAGAACCCTGTATATAAATAAATAAATAAATTTCCCTCACCAAATTAACCAACTCATTTAAACGTTTTAGTTGGTTTGAATTGAGGACTGGAATTCCAAGTGGAAAATATGGTTAGAGGGGAAATAGGGCAATCTATTTTCCCCGAGGTACTGGCTACCTCCGGGTTCGGGGTGGTAGGCCTACAGCCAAGTACCGAGGGAAAAATGGATTCTCTATTTTCCCCAACACAAACCATGTACATGTAGTATTAAATAAACTATTCGATGTCTTCATCGTCAAGAGAAGCGAATCGCGGTGGATGCGGCCATCTTGCATCTGGTGGTTATGGGATCGATACCACTTCCCGTTTTTTGCATGCACATTGTGTATTAAAATACGTACATGATTGGATGTTGACTCCGGGGAATGAGGTTGTAGGGAAAATAGTAAAAAATAACACCCCGGGAGATAGGCCTTTTTCAAAACTTTGTTTTGGTTGCGTCATTCTTGACCAGTGAATTGGTACATGTGTACCATTAGCTCATGAATATTTAGAAGGTGTAATAATAATAATAAATATTCACCCAACTGAATTCCAAATTGACTGTGTTGGGGTTGGTTCATAGTGTCTAGCTACATGTAATGTAGTTTGACTGAAAATGAATTGGTGCCAATTCACATCTGGAACAAATTAATTCCAGTTGGTCCCAATTTAGTCCAATTAGAAAAGAAAAAAAAATCAGTAGTGGTTATTTTGGTAAGGATTGGGGACATATCATTTTATAGCACAGAACACTTTTTGCTCTTTGCAAAATGTACACTTTTCATAGGCTGTTGTACATTTAACCATGGAGAAATAATACAGCAACATTAGAAACTTGTAAGATGTACATCTGTGCAAACAAGCATCTGTACAATCTCTTGAGTGAGTTGACTTGAGAGGAAATGCCCCTGTGGACCTGCATGACCCACCCACACCATGCAGGAAGCCAGCAGGGTCATTGCAGAGTGGTTGTGGGCCCATGCCAGGGCCGGCTGTCTGAAAGCTCCAAATAGCCACAAGGCCAAATTGATGACCTGCTGCACTTCATTCAATTGTATTTGTATTGTATAAAATGTAGGCAGTACAGCACTGCCTTGAGTGATTGAAGCTACACAAGCACTTTCTCAATCTAAAGATTTGAAAACATGGTGAAAAATGTTGACTTTTTGCATAGTATTAATTACTGATTTTGCATAGTGCATTGTACAATGTATTAATTACTGATTGAGCATTTTAGAAAGCTGATCTACCCAATTCCACTTTCTAAATGCAGACCTGGAAAAATTAAATTTAAAAAACTACTCCAACTAGTCAAAGTATTATGATTATTTTTGTGAAGGCTGCATCCCTGGTTGTAAACTGGGCCAACCTGTGAGCTTGCTCAAGGAAAATTGGTTGAACAAGTGATCTATTAGTGCACTGGCCCCCTTCCAATTGTCACAGTTTAGTATTTATCAGCTTTACTATTGATAACCATACCAGTTTGATCATGCCCTGCAGGTTGGTTCCAAATGGTCCACATGGCGTTCGGGTAAACTTAGTCGAACAGTCAATTGTACATAAAAATGTAGTTAAAAGTACATATATGTACATGTAGTGTACACCATTTGCTTTTGCTTTGCTTTTTCCAGAAATAAATGGATTTGGGGGTTAGTATTTTATAGGGTCCTAGCAAATACTGAAACACTGATGTTCAAAGTTTTGTGTGCATATGCTGGGAAAACCGTAGTCTGCGTAGAGAGAAATAATTCTGTTCTAGTAGTCTGGTTCCCTGACCATACTTTAGACAAAACGGAGCAACTTATCAGGTCAGGGAACTAGACGATTTCCAACGATTGTCGGCCGACAATCGTTGGAAAACGATATAAATGTCCACTTTTCTTGAATGACAGCACACCAGGTGCCATGATTTCACAGGATGCTTGAGACTGCTATTTACTATAGAGTACCGAAGTGATGACGTCAATCAATGCAATGTTTGGAACCAGAATGCATTCTAAACTGCATGTGTTTGGAACCATTGCCATGGCAACTGACGTCAGACTTCGGTACTCTATTAACCCCTTGAGTACGGTATTTTACGGGAGATGTCGGGGGTGCCGCGGCGGCTCTGGCAGCCAAGCGAACCGCTGCAATGTGTTTGTGCAGTCAAGCGTAACCTATACATGTACACAATAATCCAACAATGGATTGAAACTGCACAAACAGCGGCCAATGGCGTCATCCGGCCTGGTGGCACTGTTTAATCCAACAATGGATTGAAACTGCACAAACAGCAGCCAATGGCATCATCCGGCCTGGTGGCACTGTTTTATTACCATGCATATGTAGTCAAACTATTGAGTGATTCTATTCCATGTTCCTACAGTATAATGCAGATGTAATTCTTCTTTGAAGAAATGGTCCTGGCTAGACCCATTATTCTTGTAACCTTTTCCTGTTTCAAGGCAGACGGGTTAGACATGAGAGCTGGGCTAATAGAATGATAAAACGCTCTCTCCTGTTGATGTCACCTACATGTAACACTTGAGTCGGCGATTGTGTAGAAACTTTACGGACTCCTCTTTATATTTGATCCATTTTGAGTCAAGGTTGTTTTTATCATTCCAAAATGAATTTATCGACCAAAAGTATACTTCTCTTAATTCTAATGACATCATTTGTTGTAATTTTGAACAGTTTGCAAACAAATTCAAAAATGGGCGGATTTGGGGGTTAGTATGTTATAGGAAATATCGTTCCACTCACCTGTTCAAAGTTTTGCGTTGTTGGATGGCAAAACAACCGAGAGAAAAACAGCACTCGTTTTAAACCTTCGGGTAGATGATAGCCGTTAGTCAAGGCGCGCGTGGCTACCAGCTGGACACGTGACGCGCCCTGAATGCCAGCATGCCCAGCGCGCCACTCGTCCGGGTAGACCTTGACTAAAGGCTATAGAGCAAATTTCCAACGATTTCCAGCTGGAAATCGTTGGAAGACAATATATATTTCCCCTTTTCTTGACAACGACAGCACACCTGGTGCCATAATTTCACAGGATGATTGAGACTACATGTACTATTAACTTACAGTCTAGTGAGGTATTTCGTAATAATTCATTAAAAAACAAATTGGAGAATTACCAATCGTGTACACTACCTTTAACTACACAATCACCCTTGAGGTCAGCCATTTTTATTTCCCCGCTCCAGTAGAATCTGTGGGTAATCAGACTTAAATACGCATGCATGTGACGTAATTCCACCAGTGACTCTGCTCCACGAGCAGGGTCTGTGGTGGCTGACCCGAGTGAGCCCCGGTTATGACGTACATGTGTGTAGACCTAATCGAACGGCACGGGGCTAACCCGAGTCGACCCGGGTGAGCTACTCGAACACACCCATTGATGTACACACTGTACATGTATGTTTAACAAAAGTTGCTCAGGAACCCGCTCATTGTGTCAATTCAAACTCGATATGACATTGGGACTCGGACTCAGACTCGGACTCGTACTCAAAATTTGCCTTGGATGTCAGTCTGCAGTGCAGTACAAATGTACTTGTAACATGAGTGTACATTGTACATGTACATGTACAGTACGTTATGTCTCAAATTATTCATACCCGTGCCAAATTTGGGGTATTGTGAATCATAAATTATTTATTACTTGCACTTTTATGCTAATGATGTGAAACCAAAATATATGTAGATTTGTACACGTACATGTATGCCAACTAAAAGTCATTAAGTAAAGCCTAAGTAACGCCAATCCAGCTTTTTTTATGAGAGAAAAGCAAACTGCCAGATTGTTCATAGTTATGAATAATTTGGGGCACAACTGTACATTTGTACATTTGTATCTGCAATGTTTTATGGGGCAAATTGTAGCAGACTAATCAGGCCTCGACCTTAGCACTAGCCCGGCGTACAATGTCTAATAAAAACTGCTCTGGGCTAGTAAAAAGCACTCTAACTTGCCCAGCGGGCTTGTAAAAAAATGTATACCTACATGTACATGTACCTGTTTAACATTGTCACTTTTGCTTGAGATGAATAAAACGGACGTTCGTGTTATTAGTTTGAGTGAATTTTCTTGTTTCATTTAATGACTGAGTACAGCGCTGCGGCATCCCGTGCAGTCTGTACTATGCCATGCCGCTGTGCTATGCATGCTCGCTGTAACTTAAGTTGTACTACATATAATACTGTACACGGCAGCTAGCTGGCTACGTTACAGATGCTATTCATTGCGCGACGAGCGCACATGGCTTGTACAAGGTTGGTAGTCTCATATCAACTTCAGAATGTGTTGTGCGCATTTTTGCCAAATGCCGTAAGTGTTGGGACTGGTTGAGTTTTGGGGAGTGGGGAACACTGTGAAAGTGCACAAAAAAGACTATGGATCATTTTTCAATTATCAGCTTCGATACGGCTATGGTGTCTTCTCTGAAGCATTTCTATTTGTACATACATGTATGTTCGAGAAAAATGATTCAGGACCGTCACAATTTTGGCCCCATGTCAATTTAAATGAAAACGCCAACTAATATTGCCGGAATATTGTCTTAAATACGATGCAGCAAACCGTACACGTGTACTGAAGCCAGCTTTGATAAATGGCCCATCCAGGGAATTCCATCTGCATACTGAGCATGCGCATCGGCACTTGACCTCAGCGATGCGATGCAGCTTTCCATGCATGTGCAGTGAATGAAAGAAAGTTTATATGAAGTTTTGTGCGTGTGGTAGGCCTTTGATCGATGACAGCATTTTCAGTCATGTGGCGATATCTAAATGTGTCCAATCCTTAAAAAAAAAAAGAAGCAAAAGAGAATACGATGCAAACTATGACAAAAATAAAAGGCATTTTTAAAGTGAACAAAGAAACTGGCACGAGCGGGATTCGAACCTGCGACCTCCGGGTTACCGTACCGGCGCTCTGCCAACTGAGCTATCTTGCCCTATGTTGGCGTTCTCCCAAATTGTCAGTATCTTTGTTCGGGTGGGCGCTAGTCAGAAGTCATAAACCCAGAATGCCGTATAGCCAGGGATCACACCCAATTTTACGATACAACATGGGAAGCGACATTGTGGGGATCACTCAATGAGGATACGACTTTTTAACTTATAATTCGTCAAACAACGAATGACTTTTGACTAGCGCCCACCCGAACAAAGATACTGACAATTTGGGAGACCGCCAACATACATGTAGGGCAAGATAGCTCAGTTGGCAGAGCGCCGGTACGGTAACCCGGAGGTCGCAGGTTCGAATCCCGCTCCTGCCAGTTTCTTTGTTTACTTTAAAAATGTATTCAAATTTACCTAGTCAGTTTCCCTTGTGGATTGTTTGACGAAAAATAAAAGGCAACGTGTCTACAGACAAGACTGGGAGCGGGACTTTGGTTGGCTTAGCAAACTTCCAAAATTCAGGAAAGATTAGGACTCGCCAATGTGTTTGCGACACACATCAAATTAAAGCTTATTTCATCATTTTTCAGTTTATGTCAAATTTTATGGGGATTAACCAATGACTTTTGGTAGAAATTTCCATCCAAAGATGATCCCCCTAAAAGTAAATGTAGTCCTGTAGCCCATCGCCAGCTTGAAAGATTACGCCTATGCTCCATTGCAAATTGTAGAGCACTTTTAGGGCCCAATTTCATCCGAATTTCCCAGTAATACAAGCTGGCAGTCCTGTGCACCGCTTCCAACCTTCTCTTTTACAAACCCTCAAGTTCATGGCCCACAAAATGCTCTAACAGCAGAGAATTTGAGGGCTCGCAAATCGTGATTTGGCCGGCGTATGCAATTTTCGGCTCATTTACTGGTCTGCTCCCTTAAGTGTTTGTATAAAGTTGGGCTGTTTTATATTGTACTGTAAACAGGGTTCCACAGTCATGAGGCCTTTTCACACTACAAAAAATCTCGGTGTTTTACACGGGTCCGACACATGTTAACTAGACTGACCTTTTCACACTAACAGATTTCTCGACCTGTGTCGAAACTAACCCTGCTCGGGAGGTGGGTTGAGAACGTTCGACCCGTGTTGAAGGTCGTAGTGTGAACACCTCTGGGTTGAGTTTGACCTGTGTAACCGCGGATATTGTATGTGTGCATTGGGGTGTACAGGTTCTGTATACTTCCGAGGACAAGAGAAGAAAGAAAATACAAAGAAACCTTTCAGTCCTCACAAGTCAAATCTTTTGTTGAAATCGGTCCTCGCAAGTAGAAATACATGCTTAGTCTATGGGGTTGGGTTATATTAATTCCTTTTATACTCAGCAAGTTCACATAAATGTATTCATTTTGCACTTTGCCAGCAATCTGGCCCACTGCCAAGTTCTTTGACCCAGTTACCTGGATCACCCCCCCCCCCCCCCCCCCCCTCCCGCTCCAGTTCTCCAGCCTTGCACAGCTGCAATTCATGGCCATATTTGGTAATCAAAAGGTATGCCAGGGGGAGATTTGCATGTATGCAAATCAAAAGAACAACTTTCTACCAATGAGAAAGTTTGTTTGTTTAATGTTGCCAAGTGAAGTGGTGGTCTGTTTTTGGGCTGGCTCTCACTTTTGTCAGTCATTGAGGCAGCAGGAGTGAATTTAATTGTTGTGCACAATTCAGTTTTGCCCTTCACTATCCCCTTGCCCCTCCGTTTAGGGTTTACTCTTTATCTATCTAAAATAGATAAGGATGGTTGGCAAGTGTTTGGCGGGTTCAGGCAGCCATTACCCCTTTTCTCATTGTTAATTAAGAGACATTTGTTCAGTTATAATTCTTATTGACATTTGTGTTCTACAATGTATATATTGTACAGTTGCAATAGCGCTCGCAAGTCTCATGAGGCTAGGTTTCTGACTGAATTTTACATCAGTGGTTATGCAACTTTTTCATATTTTTGTTTTTATGTGATGGACATGGATATTTGAGTTAGGCCTAGCCACTTGTTATATTTGACTGTACATGCTTATGCATGTATCTTGTAGCTTCGGCTTTGTACCCAGCTAAGTCGTGGGTCTGTGCACATGTCGTGCCAGTGGTTGTGTATTTTGATCATTGAATGGAGCTTGTCGCCCGAATTGGAATTGATGTGACTGGTTTGCCCAAGCATTGGTATCCGGCACTATGATGATTGATAAATAATTGAATTGAATTAAAAGTTTGATGCGACTGTGGCATAAATTCAGACATGCGAGTATTCCTTGTGCTTTGTTATTTGAGTCCGAGTATAAAGGAACAATAGGAAACACAAAGCATTGTCCTCGGAAGTATTGGGAATTACAAATGTACAACTGTGTGCATTTGCGTGTGTATGCACAGCACCACACACCGCAGTGTATGAGGGATTTTCTGATTCGATCCGTGTAGAATGGCCGGCCATGTGTGTTGTGTGAAAGGATCGCACATTACATGGGTCGAAACATTACACGTGTAGCGCAAATGCTGGTGTTGCGTTGAGTAGTGTGAAAAGGCAGTGTAATTGACCCGTGTTGAAATTTTAAGAAGTCTACACGAGTTGGACCCGTGTAGATTTTGACACGGGTCGAACGTACACAATGTATTTGTATACATGTAGTGTGATAACGCCTATGCAAAATCCTGGAATTTAAAGCTAGATGTATCAAGGAAAGTCATGGAAAAGTCATGGAATTCTGTTATTTTATGAGGAGTAATAAAAATTGATATTCCAAGAAAAAATGTCATGAAAATCATGTAAACTTGTACGACCTACATACATGTACATTTGTACACATGATGATGTGTTAAATTTGACTATGGCAGTCTTCAAGGTTGCATTCCATCATGATGCATGCCCATACTAAACTTGTTCAATACAGCATTGTGATGCTCTTATTGTGTTCAGTGGTCTTGTGTCAAACTGGAAGTCGAAAAGAGAATGGTACCCCTTGCCTGCAGTGCTTAATACTTGTATCACATGTACACTGTGGGAACCCTGTGTTAAAGCCTTTCATTTGTCTACAATTCCGCTATCGTAGATCCTATGTACGATGAGAAATGCTTCTGTCCTGAGCAGAACCAATCCCAGTGGCTGCAGGATATGCACTGCAGTTCCGAGATACATCCGCAGATCAGACAAGACCTGTCTATCTTTCCCACTGTTGATCTGGACCATCTCGCCTCTGAAGCAGTCAGCAGGTTTGCAAGACACCATAGCCTGTGCCACTACAGCATAATTGATAATAAAGTGAGTCTTCAATAATCTTCCGTAAATGTGACTTGGCATCACAAAACAGATGGAGTGCAGGAAAATGTGAAAATTGAGATGATACAAATGTAGTTTTTCCTGAAAGTACAGGTCTCGAGGTTTAGCTCATTCCTAGCCTAAGCTACATGTATAACATTGTGAGAGTCATGAGCACCTGTTTTGAGAAAATGAAGCTCAAATTCAAATTCAGTGAACTGCACAAACTATACATAGTGTAGAGCATGATGTACAAATGTACATGTATCACCCTGGCAACCACAATGTTCCATTTTTGGTTTTAACACTTTAGGACATCAAAGAAATTGTTTGTTTTTTTCAGATGTAAAAATGTTCAAATCCCCAACTTAGATGGTTCTTTCTGTAGGGGAGAGTGGGTTAAGGTTTCTGAAAACCTGCTAAACAGAAACGATTTGAAACCATATAGACAGGATATCTGCATTAATGTAAATCTAACTCCCTAGGGTGTGTGGAAAATCATATTGAAATTGGAGGATTCAGGACTGCCAGGGTTAATGGGTGAAAAAGAATACATGTAGGTTGTCACAAATTGAGAAAGGATATTGAAATGTATACATTTTAAAGCTAATAACTGTGTACATACTTTATATTTTGCAGGTTTACAGAAAAACACATGGTGAGCATGTTGGCTTCAAAATGTTCTCAGATGCATTTCTGCTGTCACTCGCACGGAAGGTACATGCACACAGTTCTAGAACTTTTGTTTTCATTTTGGAAAGTGCCTACATGTACATAGTACCAAGAGTACAGAGCACTGACTTACGAAAGTTAGAAATAGATATCATCACTCCCACATGTACCGTAATTTTCGGAATATAGGCCGCGCGGAGTATAAGCCGCAGCACGCACAAATCTGCAAATTAAGATTTAAAGTTGGCGTATTAGCCGCACTGGCGTATAAACCGCACCGCGGCGCTGACGACCGACCACAAAAGTCATCGTGCTGCATAGCGCTCGTATGTAAAATGGTTTTACTATCGAAATCACATGCAATCCTAAAGTGTAAGCAGCGCACGAACGAGATAGGCGGAAAGAAAAGGCGAGTTGGGGTTCAATATCGACGTCATCTTACCTGACTTCAATTTAAGTGTCTGGTTCCCGCTATGATATTCTTATTGAAAACGCAATTATCGAGAGTCGGCAAACAGACAAAGCAATCCCGCTGCTGGTGTACGAGAATCTCTGGACAGCGCCCTCATTCGACGTGCACGGAGCCCAATAGACATTCATAAGTCCTCGAAATTGCCAATTTTGACGGGCTAGATGAGCGTCCTGGCTGGGTGGGCCGCGCGGCAGTTCTCTTTATTTTTGACGGGGCGGGGGAATAAAAAAGACAATGACAACTTTAACCACTAATCTGAGCTCAACAGTCACCAATTGACCAGTGAAATAATAAACAACATGGATTACACAACGATAAAACAGACAAAAAACGAACAGATGTACCACACGATTTGTGAGGTGTGAACGGTACTTATGGTACATTTGCAAGTCTATTCGGTCCCTCTGGATTGGTTTCCTTTATTTCCAACAAGTGAGTAGAGCGAACGTAAACTGCAACCAGGGTTCGAAATTCGTAATCTGGGGGGCAAGGCCGTGAGGGAAACTTTTAGACTTGTGGAAGGTGCCAAGAAACAATGAAAACTGAGCTTACAGTATGGCTTGCGTATTTGTTTTCTTAACCACTTAGAAATTACAGAGTAAGAAATGCGTAGCACTGTTCAATACGTTGCTTTAATATCTTCAGCACACCCATCGATCAATATTAATACAAAATGATTCATAATAACATTGAGTTTGTCGCGGTTTTTCTTTTGCTAGTCAATTTTATCACATTGCTAATCAAATGACAATATGATTAGCATAATTTGCTAATTGTTTTTTTTTCTTATTTCCATCACTGCCTGAACTTTTAAGTTGTATGGTCATGGAGGAAACACGGCCCGTGCCGGGCATGCCGCGCGACGGCATGAGTGGTTTTACCGTGCGTTGCCGCCATCTTCACCGGCCACGTTGCGTTCACGCCCCGCACAGGCCATTCGGGAAATCACGGTGCGCTATATCGCTGGCGGAAAAAGCGTCAACGTTGTCAATCTCCTTTTCCAAGTCACCCAGTAAAAATGAGTTTGGTTCCGTGGGGCAGAAATGAGTTTTATCATGATTCATGTCATTCTTGCACTTAATAGCCGACTTGTCGAGTTCAATTTGTCTGGAACGTTTTAATTAATTAAGCGATGCAAGGCATAATTGTCGAATAAATCGCAAACAGAAAACACCTCGGTTTCTACGTGTCCGAGTCATCGCAGCACACATGCACTATGCACTATGCACGATCGTTTGCACGAGGGGAGTTCGTTGTGTTAAGTTGAACGGGCAACGCTACTCCCTCTGGACCATCGCTAAACCGCACACATGACTTAGCCGGCTTTGGGGGGTTCGGGTTACTGTAGTAAGAGCTACCTGGCTAAAGCTAGTCGCGGATTCGGCCGCGGATTCAGAGCTTGTTTTTAGGCTGTGACTGGTTCCCGCCCCAGTGAGAAAGAAGTTAAATAATGCACGGACGGGAACCAGTCTGCTTGGGGAATCGAGGTTTTGTGAAGGTTTTTACATGGGGCGTGCGGGCTCTAGCGTAAAGTCCGAAGTCCTCCGTGATACGGAAAATGGACGGAATTTCACGGAAAATGAGGACAACACGGAATTCTATATAAACTGCCAAAAAATGCATGAAAACTTAAAAAGGAACCTAATAAACCGTTATCGTGATTTTTCGTAGTGTTGTATTCATTCCTTTCTTACCAAATATGCACATCGTACCGGTACTGAAGCAATTGCTGGCCAAACGCACGCACGTACGTACGTGCTGCGACATCACTGGTAACACGGCAGTACTGCAGAGATTCGTATGTCATTGGGAACCAGCTGAGTTCGTGTCAAATGCAAATTGAAGTCTTGGTTCCAAGATGCCTTTTGCAGTGCGATTCAACATGCGACAAGCACGCTGCATGCAGCGCGTGGTATAAAGAAGGTAAATACGCCGCGCTAGGAATGACCACAAAGAACGTCTTGAAACCTAGACTACCACATCGCCAGCATTCACAACTGTTACACGACGACCTGCTGGGCTCTCACCGCGCGCGCGCGCAGTGGTACCGGATTGGTGCACAGACAAGATGTCCGTCATGAATTATGCATCACAGAACAACATCGCATCCATTGTATGCATGTACATTGTATGCACGATATTCTGTATGCCCCGCGGCCAGCATGCAGGCTACCACGTGCGTGCGTTGACAGAGCGAAACTTCAACTTGTGTGTGATCGCGGTGTCAGTATTTTTCGGATTTAATGGCGATATTGAAGGGCGCTTTAACTAAGTTGCAGTGCACATCAACATGCAACCGAAAGCCTGAAGTGAAAGGTATGTTAAAAGAAACCCGAAGAAAACGGAATTTTAAATTTTAAGAAAACGGAATTTTGATTTTAGAAAACGGGAAACTTGGGACTTTACTCTAGCGCGATCGCTCATCATGCGCACGAAAAGCGCCGTTTTGTAGGATCCGGCAACGGTTTGGTACTGACAAATTGAGCAATTTGACAAAATGTTTGAGGGCTTGGTTCGGCAAGAAGGGCACAACGGCCAAAGTATTAATGGAGCGCAGCACAACTGGCCGTGAATAGTGCATTTTTACAAGGGGCATCACGGCAACTAAGCCTCAGGGCATCGACAGCACTGGCCGCCACTGCCGTCGTAAATTTCGAACCTTGTGTGACTGATTTTATTCTTCAAATGTTGCCATATAAGCCGCCCGGAGTAAAAGCCGCAGGAACATTTTTCAGCGTGAGAATCAACGTATAAGCCGCGGCCTATATTCCGAAAATTACGGTATGTCCATTGTGTTTTAAGTTTCCCAGCCCGCCTGTCCATAGACTTCCATCCATATCCCAAGATCGTACATGTAGTTCCTATCAAGGACTTGCTTTGTGCACGGCCTTTTCCTACTTTTTCCAATGGAATGAGCAATGTGATTGGTCAAGTTACTGAAGGGTAATATTATTGGCCACTATATGAATATTTGGATTACTACTTGTACCATGGTACAAATGTATGCAACAACGTATTTGTGGCTTGTATCCGTGGCAGCTGAAATGCATGCGCACACTTAGAATGTACAAATGTGAATAAATGAATAATGGTCATTTCATACTTGTCAGGTCCGTGGATTGGAACTAGGATGTTGGGATATGGACTTAAGAGGGAGTTATACTAACATGATGAGTAATGTGTTCAGGTTGTATGCACGGTAGTCATTACCAGAATATATCCACAGACAACTCCCTATCCAAGGATTTGATCTCAAGTCTAACCTTTTCACAGTAACCACTCTGCCCATTATGGACACATGATTAAGGTTTAACCGATAATCGGATCGGACCGATGTTTGGCAATATCGGCAAAACATCGGATCGGCAAAATTTGTAAGGTTTAACCGATGACGAACCGATGTTCGGCAATGTCAATTAGCAAACTTTACACTCAATTTTATCATACACAAATGTCATGTTTTTTTTTATTAGAGTGCGAGTAAAAACGATGTTTTAATTTTTGTGTGAAAAATGAACAGTATTATGCTGTGGTGATGTACTATTATCATACCGGTATAAATATATCTGAGCTCCGCGTCTACGCGTTCCGCGCTATCTGCACCGCATGCGTGAAAACTCAGTGCCCGAAGACAACAGAGCAGTCAGTGCATGACTGTACTGGTCTACTGAACGGAGTCGGGGAACTACACTGTGTGAAGCCATGACGCGTTGTGGACTTTAGTTCAGCCGATCACATGTCTCTTGCATGCACAGTATTGGCGATATGTGTGCACCGTGTAATGTTATATACAGCGTGAATGCAAAAATACCCTGGAAAAAAGCCCAGCATAGACGTTCTAATAGGGAATTTCCTTAACGTGTGCCAATTTTGCTGGACTGAAGCTTGAATTGAATTGAAATCACTGCGAGTTTGGCGTCATATTTTTACGCCCGCAGATTTTTCTACGTACATGTAAATAAATGCCTGGATTAGTTTTGCCCATTGTCCTATTTTTTTCTCCATTTCAACTTCTATCCAACAACCAGCAGTGTTAAAATATAATTTAATAGGGTCGGTTGGTAGGCATAACATGTTAATTTTCTACCTCCATGCTAAAGGTGAGAATAATTAACGCAATACCTGTGTTAGAGGGGTCCCGAAACGAAGTACATGTACAAATTTTGAGATGCTTTGTGAGACATATGCCTGATGAATTTTATGTGATACGAGCATTGCAAAGTGGAAAATCAAATTTACGTATTGTAAAAATAATCAACTTCCTTCCTATTTCTTTAAAACTGTAAACTTGTATGGTAAGCCAAAACTCCCGTGTTGTGAATAATCGACCTTTTTTATTCAGAACAAAGATAGATACATGTACATGATTGATAGCCTATTAATCAGCAAAAGCAATAAACTAAACAAAATCAATATGAAACTGCTATCACCATATCACAAACCAGTGTTGGAGGTCTCGAGACCGGCCTCGGCCTCGAGGCCGATTTTTATGGCCTCGGCCTCGGCCTTGGCCTCGGCCTCGGCCTTGGCCTCGGCCTCGGCCTTGGCCTCGGCCTTGGCCTCGGAGTGCAAGGCCTCGGCCTCGGAGCCTTCCGGACTTGATGATCTGGTCGAGGCCGGCTCGAGGCCGCCCACTTTGTCCAATTTTCCCACCAATTCACATGCGTTTTCTGTTTCAATTAATTTTAATTTTTTACCTCATCAAACTTTCGAGAAGCTGCCACAGTGGGTTCCGTATAACGAAATAAAGTTTCAAGTAGATACGCACGAATGAATGAACTGGTATTTGCATTATTGCACCATGGAGCTATATAGATAGCTCTCCGATTGCACGTACTCACGTACGTACATGTACATGTACATGTGTCATCTTCTTGTAGAACCAGTCTACTCCCGCTAATAGACTAGTTCCTGGTCGAGCACTTCACTCGACCCATGAAGCGCCACTATTGCGTTACACGTACTCAGGTACATGTAGCATCTAATCTGCTTGTTAGATATTCAGTCTATTTCCGCTATAGACTGGTTCCTGGTCCACCACTCGGCCCTGAACGAGTGAACGTTAAAGCGATAATCATAATGGCCGGTAGTGAAGTTGAGGGAACCAACCTGTTATTCACGCGTGCTCGCGCAACGCAAAGCCTGTCGCATGTCTACTAGTCTATATACCCATCACTGCATGCCCTTGCAAAGACTGTCCTCTCTATTCCAGCTATTCTTGGTTCCAAGACGTTACTATTACTTTCGCAGTTGCAATGCACAGGCAGCGCGATTAGGTAGTTGCAATAATAGGCCGACAGCGCGATAAGATTTTGTATCTGTATGTAGTAACGTCTTGGATAAGTTGGCATTTCGGGGGCACGACCAGACTGTGGTAACTACAACTGTTTTTATGCAGTATTCATATCACGTGATAATGATGGAGGTTATGCAATCAGCGACCGAGTTTGAGCACAATAGACTGTGTAAGTCTAGCGCATAAAGGTCACGATTGAACTTCCGGGCACCTCCGGGTACCTCCGAGCACCTCCGAGCCGCCGGTTATAGGACTTTTACGTGTGGTTGATTTTGTTTTCTATAATACTTTGTTTTTACGAAGATCTGAACCATGAAACGGCCATAAATATGGATAAATTCAAAATTAATTTTACAATATTTGAAAACATGCATGACTGTCTAAAAGTAAAAGTTTAAGAAAAGTAGGAAAAAATGTTTGACCTGAGCGTCATGTTGCAACGTGATTGGCTCATTGTCGGGAAGAGAAAGCCCGGCCCCCAAAAGCTATTAAGACTGGCGTGTGAACCACCAGAACAATGGCGAATGACGTTGTATGACGTACTAGACTTTTTCGTTCTCCTTTTCCCTAAATTGATATATCGTTCAGATTTTGTCAATTGAAATGAAAAATAATATTTTGCTAAAAGTTTTTATCTACCTTTCAGTAAAAAGAACAGCGTCAAAACAAATTATTTCAAGAAAACTACTCGCTTTACACGTTGAAGCTCCTATTCGAGGTGCCCCGAAGTTCGGTTTCTCGTAAACTCTCGTACGTTCTAGAGGTCAACTTACACGCTCTATAGAACAATCCAGTGAGCGTCGCCTCATGGTGTTCTGACCAATCACATTCGTGGTTTATGTCCAACATGCGTGCACGCGCATGTGACGCCCGCGGCTGGAGATCAATGGTCATGATGCCTTGTCATGTCCTATGTATTTGCGTGTAATGAATAATTTATGATTGATAAGGCTCAAACTCGGTCGCTGATTGGATCCTTCGGAAAAGCGGGGGAGAATCGTCGAAAAGTAAAGAAAAAGTTAAGAATTGCCTGCCAACTTATCCAAGACCCTTGTGGCGCGCGATCCAAAATCATGCACGTTTGACAAACACCGGCTGCGGATCCGGCTGCATTTTGTAAACTACGCATGCGTGAGGCCAGAACGCACGTACGAAGCCGGGATTTCGAGAAGACACAACGTTAGTGAATTTGGCGCGCGGGCGCCTCCGAAATAACAACAAACACGTTCATATTTAACTGTTGATTTTCATGTTTGCCTTTTTAAAGATATCGTATCAAAATGTGGCTACTTTTCCGTAAAAATGAAAAGTCTTGGCTAAAAATGGATATCAGGCAATGTAGCCTCAAATTTGGCCCCAAATAGGACATGCATGCAAAACCATTAGTAACCTAACAATAGAAAAGTATTTAAGAAAAACGACAGTTAAATATAGACGTGTTAACACAAAGGTCTTGGGCCCAAGACTATGTTCCAGCCAGCAATGCTCCAGTGGAGCGCATTTTTAGCAGAGGAGGGATTATTATGAGGCCCCACCGTGCAAATCTATCCCAACAGATGCTGGAGACCCTTATGTTCTTGAAATGCATGAACATATCCTTTGAGGAACCTGCCGTTGACTTAAAAATATAAAAATGCAACAAAATCTTAACCTTGATTGAGTGGATTATTAGTTTATTACGTGTTTAGTAGCTGGCCTCGGCCTCGGCCTTGGCCTCGGACGTTGTGGCCTCGGCCTCGGCCTTGGCCTCGGACGTTGTGGCCTCGGCCTCGGTCTCGGCCTCGGAGGTTGTGGCCTCGGTCTCGGCCTCGGCCTCAGAGGTTGTGGCCTTGACTACAACACTGTCACAAACTGCACGCACAGATCTAGAGTGCCGCGATACGAAAGCAGTCCATGCCGTACAACGCGCGGGCGTGCCCGGCCAACTGACAGCTCCATGCACGGTGCGTCATGGTAACACGTTGGCGACACGTGGAATTATCCACACAGCTGTTTATCACGCACATCACTCAACCACTTGTCCACTTCTTGTCGCAATTTGTCGAAAGTTTTGATTGAAACACATCCTGATTTTGACTATCTTTGTTGGTCCGATTCTTTGTTGGTTTTCGCCGGGATTTTATGAACAAATCTTGTCGAGTGGGCCTACGAAGTTCCAGAATCTTTTAGTAATTTGTTGCCTCCAATAACCTCCATGCTCCAAGCATGCGTGTCTGGCTACAGACTCTACACAAGGGAATTCTCATTGATCTCATGGAATTCTTCACTTCACGCAAAATAACGATGGCGAAACCCGACTATGAATTATGGTGTTGCATGAATAAACACCCCCAACAACGAACCCGCAATGCGCAGGCGCAGACGTTTTTTTCCCCATGATCGAGCTCGTACTTATTTTGCCGCATGCGCAAATACTTCCGGCCGAACATCGACAAGATGTACACGATCTTTGAGTATACGCATAGTTTCACATGTAGGGCAAGGCTACCGCTACTGTATGGGAATTCCGGACGCCCGGTCGGCAATTCCTACTATTATGATCGGAAATCGGTATCGTAGAATTAATTTGTCTTCCTCTACCCATGGATTCTTCTATGCTCTACCTAATAACATTTTATGGCTTTCGAAAATAGGGTGACCCGAACCGAAGGCATTTTTTTGTTTGGCCCAATTTATTACTGTGTTAAGGGAGTCGTGGTTTGTCTTGGGTATGTCACTGTTGGGCGCAATCGGTCGATGTGCGCGATCGGTCGATCGTGCTGCGCTATCAGTCGATTCTGACGGATATCTTGGACTTTACTTACCTTTAAAAAAAAATCCTCCAGAGCCGTGAATTAGAAAGAAAATGTGTTCGACTGGTGGCAGCGCGATCAGCCCATAGCGTCACTATCTACCGATAGCGCAGCACGATCGACCGATCGCCCACCGACCGTTTTTTGATGGCATTTTTTATGTCCATTAAAAACATCGGATCGGATCGGACATCGGCCGATGTTCCAAATAAAACATCGGCCATCGGATCGGCAGGCAAATCCAACATCGGTTGAACCTTACACATGATATATGTCAATCATAACCACTGTCCCCCACACCCCTTTTGTTTTAACAGGTGCAGCTCCCAGACATGGAATTCTTCATTAACCTTGGTGATTGGCCCTTGGAGAAGAAGACAGCGGACAAGAGCCCCCTGCCAATCCTGTCCTGGTGTGGCTCAGACGAGAGCAGGGATATCGTCATGCCGACCTATGACATCACCGAGTCAACATTGGAGACCCTTGGCAGGTGGGCCAATTAACGCTGTTGTTATTGTATTTTGGGTAAATAATTTCATATGTAGCAAGAAAGGTCACTACAGTTTGAGTTGGGGTTGCGTTCGTACAGGATCGGATGTATGTACATGTATAACCCTAAGTTGGACTTTATTTATGACCTACTGTGTTCAATTCAATTCAGTTGTTTATTTTATCACGATTAACAAAATGTAAAAGTGACATTTATCTTCCCAATGTACCATTAAAAGTACATATAAAACACATTTAGTAAAAGATTTCAGATTAATTATAACTTGTTAAATATCAAGCCTCAAATTGTTCGCCGTGTTTAACTGTAATTGGCCATTGAACTTGCAGAGTGCGAAAAATATACAAAAACTTAAATGTGTCGTCAAATAAATACAAGGAAAACTGACTCGGTAATTTCAATCAACTTGCAGGTTGAACAAAGAAAAGACTTGCCAAGCTAAGTTGGCAATACAAACTCTTAATTGTTCACAGAGTGCATTCATCAATGTTTCCAAACCACATACAAATGTATGTACATGTATAGCATTTTTCCTATTGACTATGAATGCTGTGATCCATTTAATTAATAGGTGAGCACACTGAAAGTTGACCTTTTCCATCCCGCCCCTCTTTCCATGGTTATTTATTATCATCAGGGTGACACTAGATATGATGTCAGTCCAGGCCAACACTGGCCCCAAGTGGGTCAACAAGACCAACAAGGCGTTTTGGCGGGGCCGCGACAGCCGACGGGAGCGACTGAACCTGGTTCAGCTGTCACGCCGAGAGCCCGAGCTCATTGACGCCGCCCTCACCAACTTCTTCTTCTTCCGCAACGAGGAGAAGGAATACGGACCCAAAGTCAAGCATATATCCTTCTTTGACTTCTTCAAGGTGAGAGTGAATCTGTGACTTAATCCAACAAAATGACTCCAGAAGTCCCCAGATCTACTTTGCAGTTTCAAGCACTTGTATGCAAATGTTGTGCAAAGCATACATGTACAGGAGAACTTAGCTGTAGCGAAGACCGCTATACCAAACATTTGGCTATAATGAACATCCTACCAATTTGTTGTATTCAATACATTGCCATTATTCATTATAGAACCTCATCCACAGATTCTGTGGGTGAGGTGTTATAAAACAAATATTTACTGCTTTTATCTCGTGGTGTGGTAAAACTGCTCAATGGATCACCTTGGGAGGCTAGTTTTACTACACCACTTGAAGCAGTAAATATTTGTCTACCATAATGAATTACCACTAAAGTGAACATTTTTTGTGGATCCCATGATGTTTGTTATAATGGCTTTTACTGCACTGCACTAAGGCTGTTCGATATCCATTTATTTTGATACCAAAATATCGGGGGAAAAAAATTGTTGGATTTTCGATATTATCATGATGACGTCACTTTTTTCCTTAGGCGCCTTCGAAAAAAGGTGAAACCGCGGTTTGACCGGATTGATCGCGGTTTTTCCAAACCTTAGTAACGAGCCAACATCGAGCTCTTCTGCCTCCTTTACATATCAATGCAACTGACTAAGAAAATATCCCATTGTTATTGAAATACGTCCAGAACGCGGTGATCGCGGCCCACTGCACAGAGGCTTTTTAAGTTGCTGCCGACTGCGGTCGCCGCGTTTAAATTCCAAAGATATCTTGATCCTTTTTTCTGGAGACCAGTATGCCGACTCCATTATTTCTTGAACAAGTTGTTGAACAGGAAGTAATTACAATTGTAAAGTCCGGGTGGGGTGGTCTTTGATTTTGTAGTTTTGTGAAATATTTGAGTTATGGTATACATGTACGTGAACAGTTATTGTAGTTTTGTTGTTTTTTATCGTCGTTCAAACCTTAAGGTAAATTTTTAAAAATGCCAAGGAACTTTTGAGAAATTCACAATATAGAAAACAAAAACGCCTGCGTCTTGGTTTATTTGAATGTTGTAAACTTCAGTTACTCTGCGCGAAGTCGAACTCGAACTGGATTTTTTTTGGAACGACACTGGAAGTATTCCAAAGCAAAAAGTTGAACACATTTAAACTCTGGCGAATTCGGATTCGAATTCGCCGAGGTCAACTTTATATTATTATAAAAACCTGCCACACATCTTCATTTGGCCATTGGAACGGAATCGGACATTTACAATGTACATGTGCTGGGCCGGGAAATTCCGCAATGGTAAACAAAAAAACGTAATGGCAATCCGGTGAACTGGTAAAATCCGAAAGGTGTTCAGCGCGGCTTTAGGATTCAAATTCCCAAGAAGCATTATCGCGTATTTTCATGGTTTTTACACACTGTACGAATGATTATAAATCGCATTCAGAACGCGGTGATCGCGGTTGAGTGTGCAGTGAATGCGGCCGGTTCTACAGAGGCTTTGCTGCCGACTGCGGCCGCCGCGTTTACATTCCAAAGATATCTGGGTCCTTTTTCAGGAGGGCGATGTGCCGATTCCATTATTTCTTGGGTATTTTTTGTTGAATAGGAAGTATACAGTTGTGTGTATGCCTATCTAAGTTTCTCTCAGGATGGAGTGGTGTTTAAGTTGGTTTGTAGTTTTGGGAAATGTTTGAAAGTTATGTTATACGTGAAAAGTCTTTATGAATTTACTTACGAATTTACGAATTTACTTACGAATTTACGGCTCTCCCATTCGGACTGTCAACATCTCCTCGGGTTTTCACAAGGATTGTGAAGTCGGTGGGAGCAGCCCTCCACGCGAGCAGCATTTCAATCTTCATGTACATGTATTTGGACGACTGGCTGATCGTGGGCCGTTCGAAGCACGAAACCAGCCGAGTGCTCGTCTCAACCTTACAGTTGGCCACACGTCTTGGGTTTCTGATAAACAGAAGAAAATCACACCCAATTCCTACACAACTCCCAACGTTCTTAAGGGCTGTGATAAACCTCAGAACGAACATGGTTTTCCCGACGGACATTCGCGTTCAAAATCTACAGCAGTGCGTCGATCTATTCCTCGCAGTAACATTGGCCCCAGCAGCAGCATGGCTGAAACTGCTCGGCCTCATGGCAAGCATGGTGGACCTCGTGCCTCACTGCCGACTCCACATGCGCCCGCTCCATCTCCAGCTCCTCGCTCACTTCCGACCGAAATACCACCTCATCCATCATATGGTTCCGGTTCCGGTATTTCTACGGCCACACCTGCGGTGGTGGTCCGATCCGTCAAACCTCATGCGCGGAGCGACCTTTCCGCAGCCACATCCGACGGTAACCGTAACAACGGACGCCTCGGGCTTGGGTTGGGGAGCTATGCTTTACCCGCGCCAAGCCGCGGGAGAGTGGAATCCGGACCAGCGATCCCTACATACCAATGTTCTGGAGATGCTGGCGGTATTCAATGCCCTCAGACATTTTCAACCGTACGTCCGGGATCGGTCTGTCCTAATCAAATGCGACAATATCACAGTTGTGGCATACCTCAACCACGAGGGAGGCACACGGTCACCCCAGCTCTGCCTCCTGACGTGGGAAATGCTCCATTGGTACATAAGGTCCAACATAACGTTGTCAGCCTTCCACATTCCAGGAGCGGACAACTCGATAGCTGATGGCCTCTCCAGGGGAATGATCCGACCAACAGAGTGGACACTACATCCCCAGGTGGTCGAGCAGATCTTCACGCTCATCGACTGCCCTGGGTTACATTCTTCGAGGAATGTTTATAGAGAGGCCACTAACTTGTAAGCTTTTTCCTTCTTGGGACCTCTCCAATGTTCAGGGGGCGCTATCACGCGCCCCTACGAACCAATGGGCCAGGCGACCTTGTTCGACTTATCCGTCAAGCTCACTTTCTTACTAGCAGTGGCTACGTCACGGCGTCGTAGCGAACTACATGCCCTATCTGTTGATCCGGGCCACATTCGATGGGAACCGAATGGGGTACGTCTAGTCCCAAAAGCGTCCTTTCTCACGAAGAACCAGTCCGAGTCCTTTGCTCCACCAGACATCTTCGTACCAGACATGCGCTCGCAGTCATCCGTACTGGAAGATAGGAAATGGTGCCCAGTTCGAACACTAAAGTGGTACCTCAACAGGACCGAACTAATCCAGGGCAAGGCGACAAGCCTGTTCGTCACCTCCACCCCTCTATATCATCCAGCCTCACAGAGCACCATCACGCGTTGGATTGTGACTGCTATTCGGACAGCTTCAAAGACCTGGCCGGATACATCATCGAACACTTTCACAGCCTGCTACCTGCGAGACGTCCTCCAGACTGAGGGACGTGCTGGGAGAGCGGCGTTGCGGGTAGCAAGAGATGCTGCCTCGCAAGCCTCACAATCTACCTCTCAGCAACTCCAGTAGACAGGTTCACTCCACCAGTAAGCTCACATCTCGTATTTATGTGACTTACGCTGGTAACTGAGGGATGTATACTGTTACAATAACCAATTTCTCCCAACAGTGATACCCCTCTGGATGGGGTGTCCTAGGCTCACACAGTGGCATCTCACTCCCACCTCCAAGAGCGGTGCTACTCTGCATTAGTAGTGGCTCTACGGGTAAGATGAGCGCTGTAGACTCCCCCCCCCCCCCCCCCCCTCCCACAGTGTGGGAAGAGTCTACTCGCGAATACTTACCCGTAGAGCATCCCTCCCTCCTCCCCACAGAGGGCTCGCTGCGGATCTACCTGCTATCGCTCGAGAAAAGAGGAAGCTAACATGGCGGGTGTACCGCGGGGCATGGTGGGAAGGCTATTGTGTGAAAATCTTAGCGAGTGTATTGCGCCCTCTAGGGAAATATGCATTAGTAGTGGCTCTACGGGTTAAGTATTCGCTAGTAGACTCTTCCCACACGACTGTGGAGGGGGGGATTTTTTCATAACGCGCCTGCCGTCATGCGAGCCGCCCTTTTGCTCTGGAATATCGGTACATCCGGGATACTGTGACGAATTCCTGGCGAATTTTTGCCTGACTGCTAAAGCAAAACTCGGTCGTGCTGTAGTACAGCAACATCATGACGATTTGGCAAGCTTTTGGCTGCTCAAATAAACCGAATTCTCAAAAAGGTCTCAGCTTCTTCCAAATTCCCAATCCCCCAAACGACCGGATATTTGTAAGAAAAGGCTGAACAATATAAAAACGCGAAGTTCGACTTCGAACCAGATTGCTTCGAGGAAAATCGGCAGGCAGTTCTCCTGGAGTAGGCTAAGAATCTTCGAGATGATGTAGTGCCTAACATATTTTCTTTCCGACCAGAACAGACTTTGTGCTCTTCTAAACAAATATACAAAAAACCACGATAAATTGCAGCATGTCACGTCGAAGTAAACATCAGCCTTACGCATACACGCAATAGTCGGGTGCCTTATAAAACAAACATATTCATATGCAGTAAGCTGCGTCTAGGTGTGGATACCAGTGCATACCGCACATAGCAAACCATGGGTTTCCATTGAGGTGCGGACATCTACGTCATAATCTCCCGGATGTCGCGGGAATTTCTAACAGTATGGACGCGCCCTTTGTACTGCTGAATGCAAAGAAATCGTAAATATAAAGGGCGCATGTGTCGTTCTTCATAACAAAGAAAATCCAACTCTCGGTGCAGTCTGTATGTTAGTGTATGTTCTTTTAGACTAGATAAAATATTATAGAGCCTGGAATTCTCCTTTAATTATTATGCCTGCTGTAACTTTCATGTACTGTACATGTACGTACATGTACACACACACACACACAGTCATGTAAACGGGTGCAATCGTGGACCTCCCATTGTTCCTCTTTTGTTTATACTCTAACTTTTTCGGAAGGCCTCCCATTGGTTTTGTACACGATTTTCAATCGTGGACGTTAGGTCAAACGTGGCCCCCTTTGTCTAATGCCCCACAAAAAATCTCCGTTTTCACGGCCAGTTTTGCCTTGCCCCATATTTACCTTGGCCGTCGTGCCCTTTTTGCAAAAACATCCATCATATTACAGCTAATACAATCCTTGATTTCATTTGTCTTCAGGCACATTATATTTATATTTCGATGTCATGCCAGCCCAATCGGTGTTTCTAAAATATCGCTGCACATCACCTGAACGTTAAATGCCGGCGATCACGAGCACGAGGCATGTGAATCACATGTCACACAGGGTAAACCGTACAAAACTGAATCCGGCTTGCCGATTCCCCACATCAAACAGCATACATAGATGTACACATACTACATGTATGTACACAAACTGAATCTAATCCAGTTGTTTTGGAGTATGCCGATACTTTAAGCAGCGACACCCCTGCTGCAAGAATAAATGTCTGTGTTCGTACGCACACATACATGTACCAGCAGGAGTAAGTACGGCAGATCTTACGTGCAAAGTCCACCGACTTTCTTTTTCTCAGTACTTGCACGCGTGGTGCACAGTATGCAATGATGTTTGTGTACGAGACAAACGACAGTCACAACATACATGTACACGCGTCACGTGTGGTGTTCTAATTGTCAAATGTTTTTGATGATAAATAAGTCTTCCTCTTAAATTCGTTCTGAACGGGAAAAAAATCGGAAAAATCAACAATGTTGCACAAAGATGGATTAAAGCGGGCAGCCCCAAAGCCAATTGGAATAATCAGCCAGCAAATGCAAGAAAACAGATTTTTTTTTTTTCGGGTACGTACATTTGTACACTGCTGGGCGTGAGAATAAATACGACATTTCAAAATTCACATTTAGCCTCCGTGCCCTTTCTAATTTTACAGATATTATTTGGCCTTGGTGCCCTACCTACTGGCCTTGGTGCCCTCCATAATTTTGCTTCGTTCAAGGCTAAAGTGGCCTTGCCCTAAAAATTACGAAATGCAAGCCCTGGGACAGATGCAATAATATTTAACAGTAAATCAGCCCACATTGTGATCATACAATTGTTCTTGAAAGTCATAATGTGTGCCAGGCTTCAGAAATCTAATTCCTTTTAATAGGTGGCTCTTTCCACTGGGTAGTAATCCTAGTAGTCATTAATACGAGGTCGGTCCCGACCCAATTGTGCACATTCTTATGGGAGAAAATGTTCTTAACCCTAACGTACATGTACATAAATCCATCAAAATCCTCTTCCTGTTTTGGAGGATTTCGGCGGATTTCGGTACCTCCACATTGAAACCTGGGGGATTTTGATGGATTGAGGATTGTAAGCCTAGCATTACTGCAGGATTTTGATGGATTCAGGATACCTCCATATTGAGCAGTCACCAAAACCAACTTTTTGTGCATGACAAAATAGGTGGATTTTGGCGGATTTAGGATACTTTCTAGTAAAGTTACCCAAGGAGTTAGGGTTAATACAAACTCTGATAACGCAAGAACTTGGTTGAGACAAGCAGTTTTGGTTGGCTCGTCGCTCGCCAAAGCATTATCACCCCATTCACAACGAGCAATTTCGAAAACACTTCGTCAATCACACTCGGCCCTTTGCATGCTTTGGAATATTTTAATACTTAAGAAAATTTCATTGAATTGATCAGACAAGAACCAATACCAGATCTTGCGGAATAAACACAAAGCCGTTCAGTTGGCCTAAAAGCACTATTATATACAGTAAATCATTGCACTGCTGATGTTCGCATTGTATCCTGCACAATAGAGAAAATGCAAGCTTCTTTGAAGTGAGAGGGATTAAAGAAATCTCCCTGATGAGCTTCATGTAATCCATAAAGCCTTTTGTTGGTCAGTCAGGATTAGTGGGAACAACCTGTTTTGTACAAAAATGCCTTGAAAAGATTGGTCAGTTTCTCGCCACAGTGGCCTGCCCAAGATTTGTTAGGTTAATAGAAGGAGAGGGAACATTTTTGTCTAGCCACCTTTATACTATCCGACAGAGTTGTATTCGAGTCCCTGCAAGTCCTTTATCACAAGTCCTTTCACAAGCCCAGTCAGAAGTGCTTTCATAACGCCGGTCACAAGTAACTGGATGAACAATGACAAAGGAATGCCTTTGTCACAGCTCATTTGAATAGCTTGTGATTGGGAGTAGGACTGGAAAGCTTGTGATGGACTTGCAGGGACTTGCAGGGACTTGTGAAAGGACTTGCAGGGACTCGAATACAATTCTGCTATCCGATTGGCAAATATTTCTAAACACAGGTTTAGACTAGCAGGTTTTTGCTTGTCAAATCTGTACAAGCCCTTTTGTTTGCTTTAATCGTTAACACTTGATAAAATAATGTGAATAATTTCTTGATGAAATGGTGGGTAAAATGGCTCAGATTGCACCAAAGGCCATCATTGTGCAAAACGAATGAGGCTGGGAGTGGATATGCAGTTAAATGGAGACAACTGCATGTAATTTGTCATCAAAAGTGCCACACCCCCAAACAAGTATCGGTAAAATACAATGTATATTTTCAATATGCAGCAAGTACAGTCTATAATAACAGGACCTGTACCGGTATATCAATTGACAACTTTTGGGTGGTTCTTTCCTTGACCTCTTTCGGTTACCCCACTACAACTCCTGCCCAGTGCAGAGCTAATTTTGTCCCCTGGGATTTTCTCTACCACCAGAAAACCCCAAAATTATCTTCTCTCAATTCAAAAGTCATGACCAGAGGACAACCATGGTAATGTACACAACCATGGTAATGTACACACAAAAACTGGTGGACGACATCAGAGAATGGGCAGGGCGTGATACCACTGAATTGAAAGTGTTAACACGGGAAAGATGTGCTGTGGTGGAAGAGAAACAAGTGATCTGGGGGTGTATAATATGAGGAGGTGACCACAAGCGAATGCCTCAAATTTTGTGCAGTTTAGTTTGATGATATTATAACTTTAAAAAGTCGCATCCTTATTAAGTGATCCCCACAGTGTCGCTTCTCAGATTGTATCCTAAAGTTGGGGTGTGATCCCTGGCTATACGGTATCACATTTGGATCTGGACCCCCCCCCCCCCTTTTGTAGTTTTATTGTTATTATTATTTGTTTATTATTCATTTTTTTTTCGGGGGGCGATGTGTTTGGGTGGGTGGGGGAGACCTGACCTAAATTCCATTGCTCGGGAATCATTTTGGAAAACACCCCCCCCCCCCCAAAAAAAGCACCGGATTATCCAGTTATAGGCACAGAAAACACTGCCGAGGGCCTACCAAATAATTGGGCCTACGAAAAAAAAGCAAAAGCCTACAAAAATACACAAGGAATAGGTAGGCCTACTCACGTACAAACACACAAGAACCTTTAACAAATCTTACAGTGACTCTTTGGGAAAGCTTTATAATATGGCGAGCATAAATGACATTTATTCAAGTTCAAGCATTAGCTTTCATGATTTCAAGATATCTCTAAATCATTTCAAGATATCTCTAAATCATTTCAAGATATCTCTAAATCATTTCAAGATATCTCTAAATCATTTAGAGATATCTCTAAATCGTTTTGATGGACACGTCCTTCGAGTTGGTTCAAATGTATTTAGAGATATCTCTAATTTGAGTTGGGGGAGGGGGGTTACATACCTTGAAATTAATCCCATCTATAAAAGAATATATGTCCATGGGCGTCAATTGGTGGGGACGGGGAGGGACTTGTCCCCCCACCTACACGAACACATACTTATTAAAGTGGGGGATATCATATCGTTTGTTCCCCCCACACCCCCACTTGTTGTCGTCCCTGAATACAAAATTGTAGTCTATATTTGATTCTTTAGCTCAGAATAGTTGATCCAATGACTTCAAACTCGAAAATGATGTTTAATAATGATGATCTTTTGTTCCCCAAAGAATTGGTTAAAGTGGTCAGAAATTGCCTCAGATCACACCACAGAGCATCTAGAATCCCACGCCGTAAGGGCTTCACGCTTCCCATTAGTTTTGATCACGGTATACCCACCCCCACTTTTAAAGTTGGACCTCCCCCTTTGGAAAAATCCTGGATCCGCCTATGGGTATTATGGGTTCATGACTTCTGACTAGCGCCCCCTGAACAAAGACAATTTGGGAGACCGTCAGCATAGGGCAAGTTAGCTCACTTTGAAAATGTAATTTAGAAAAGGGTTGAAAGAGAACTTGTTTTCCCATCCTGCAGTACAAGTATCAGATTAACATTGATGGGACTGTGGCAGCCTATCGCCTCCCGTATCTTCTCAGTGGTGATAGTGCCGTCTTGAAGCATGAATCCATCTTCTATGAGCACTTCTACAAGCAGCTGGAACCCTGGGTACATTACATCCCCTTCAAGAAGGACCTGAGTGATATCGTGGACAAGATTAAATGGGCACAGGAGCATGATGAAGAGGTAAAAATTTGAATTTATGGGAGAAATTAATTGATCAGAGAAGGATGCCCTTCCGTAACTCTGTGCCTGAGTTATGAGTTGTTATTGTGCAGTCCAGGTCACCACGGATACAGCTATATTTATTTATTTTATTTTTTAAACAATGATAGCCATAGAAATAAAGAAAGCCATACAGTGCATTTGTTCTATTTCTTTCAAGAGCAGTTTTCATTAACTAAGATTTTTAATATACATAATAATATAACAACATAATATAACTTAATCTGTGCACAAGCATGGATGCACTCATACTGACTCACTGCATGTTGGTGGCTCTAGCGATATTATATCCGACCTGGCACCACGAAACAAGTGGATGCAATAAGCTGAAATTTGATGCATTGTGTGTTGATGCAGCTCATTCGTGGGCCTCGCTGTAACCTTTGCAAGTTGTTTGTGAACTGTTCACACTGTAACCCGAGTTTTAAAAGAAATCACCTCCAAAAATAGTTGGAGTTCGAATTCAGTTTAAAACTTGGGGATACATGTATGGTAGAATAGGGTTTTTTGAATGTAAAATTGTCAAAATCCCAATATTGACTTTTTTGTGTGAAAAATTTGTTTCTGCTTGTACATGTAGCTGTAAGGTCATTGTGCGACCTTCTGCTCATTTTGCACTGCCATATTCAGCCCTATGGCATGCACGCACACTGACTGATATTTCCACAAGAAAATCAGACATTCAAAAATCTTTCCTTATGAATTTGAAGTCAGTGTTCCCAGTGGAACATTGCAAGCACTCCCGTGATGCCAGATCAAGGTGAATCATGCAAAGTAAGAGGATGTGTGTGTTTTGATTTCCCCAGGCCCAACTGATAGCTCACAATGCCCAGCGGTTTGCCAGGGAAAATCTGATGCCCAACGATATCTTTTGCTACTACTTTCAACTTCTGCAGGTAATCTTACATCCTGTGTTTCCACTGTGCCCTCTCACTCATAGCAGCGGTAGCTCCTCTTTAAGCAGATTTGGCCTGTGTCCTCAACCTCTTGAATATGGACGACAGCCATAGCCGCAGTTTGAAAAAGACCACCTAGCTGGTTGTCTATACAAGCATTCCTGCGTGTACTCAATCCATTGTTTATGTTACGCTTAGCTGCACAAGCCCATATTGGCATACCAGCACCCAATTAATAAGAGGCGGCCAGAATGGATTAACAGGTGCTGTCTGCCTAGGTGTGTCTGGCCTACACGTACCTGCAGATCATCTGTCATAGAGCAGATCCCAGAGTACCAAGCTGCTGACAGCCAGCCCTGGATGTCTGTTACAGTACCCCATAAAGCCTAGCAAAGAGATCGTGATGATCATAATTCTTGAGAGATGCTAAAATTGATTGATGGATGGTGGTTCGAGTAGAAGAGATTTTGAAGGTTTGGATAAACTGCCCTTGTACCCAATTGAAAAAAAGCACGGGTACCCGTTAAAGAAAGCCAATCCCAAAAATCAAATCTTGGAAATTGCTGTTTACATTGTTTGTAAAGATGCACACGTTAATACTACCACATCGGTGCATCATTGCAGTGTAAATTGCATGTACCCTGGTTTTCATTTTGAATTCCCCACAAATGACATTCAAAAACTTTCTTTTTCATTGTCTGAGAAATATGTTAATTCAGTTACAGGTACTCGATTCCATTATCTGGAACCGATTCATAACATTAGTGGTCGGGTAATCAGGTACCCGGTTCGGATGCACAACCCTGGTGAAAAAATGACAATAGATATTACCTATGGACAGCTTTTAATTCAATTTTGATGGGTTTACCTGCTTTTCATTTTGATCGATAAAACATCTTGAGTAAAAGACAGCATGGACATGAGGGAAATCATACAGTATTGCACACCACAACAGGAAGGGTAAACAATTGTTTTTTTGCAATAGATTATAAAGACTTTGAACAAAACTCTTTTGTGTCAAAATTAGTTTATTAATTTTGTAAGGTAGTAAATACATCAATGTAGTTTGTGAAAGGATGATCTTATTTTTTGCATTCAATTCGTAGGAATACGCTATTCGGCAGACCAGGTCACCCGTGGTGCATGATGGGATGGAACTAGTAGAACAGCCTCAGGAGAGCACACCGTGCCAGTGCAGTAGGCTGGGAACAGTGAGTACACTCATGATAAACCTTCAGCACGAATATTGGATGACATGAAATCCTTAGCTCAGTGCCAAAAGGACATACATGTATGCATACTCCAATGGCCCTGCCACTACAGTAGGCCAGGACCAGTGAGTATAATCTGCAAACTGACGGGATTGACCTGAAATATACATACATTGACCTGAAATATATATTCTTTCGAACTTAAGAAAGAACTTGCTTGAGAAAGAACTTGCTTATAAAGTTTGTAACGTTAGGCCAGCTAATTTGGTTGATTCCAATAAATTGTGGATGCATGTGATAGATGTCAAATCATATGCTTTGTGCCAATCTTTGGTCCTTTTGCAGTACATGTACAGTGGAACGCCGCTATAACGAAAATCATGGGATCCACATATTTTGTTTAGTATAGCGATCGTTCGGTATAGCGATTTTCAGCCACCAGTCCGCCAACATGGCGTCCGTTCTTTTAAATAGTGCCCTCTTGCGTCGTATTTCAAGTGCGCCCTCTTTTCATTGTAATTGAACATGTGCCGGCCATTGAATCATGTAAATTACATGTTTATACTTTCTAGGCTTACCAAATTCTAAAGCAACAGTTGGCTTTTTCCTTCTATTCCTTGGGGAAATAACAGCCGCCTGTCACTCTTCAACACAAAGCTGCGGCCGTTTGGGAATTACAAACAGCCCAAATACCCGGTACATTTTTTTTAATCTGTTGCCTTTTTTTCAACAACAATGTTCGATAAATTTTGTACACAAAATTTGGGAAGCCAAGGATGGTGTTCGGTATAGCCGAACGTTCGGCATAGCGGTGTTCGGTATAGCGGCGTTCCACTGTATAATAGTTTAAGACCTGACTCATTTGCTGTCCTTTTTGTTACAATTTTGCTGTCCATTTAATACCTTTTTATTTTTTTTGTATCGTCGTTAAACAAAAGAATCTGTCGAGCCTGACACCCCCCCCCCCCCCTGCAAAAATGCATGGACCTTCCCCTAGCTTACTAGTATTTGTATAATAACATCGCCTTTGTTGCTTTTTTTTATTTTCTGTTTTGTACAGGCACGTGACGAACTCTGAAAATGACCAATGCCAGTGTCACCAAATCTCCTTTACGTCTGTATGTTAGATATTGTAATACAAAGACTATTTTTCTAACATCCGAAGCATATTGTCTGTAATAGACATTATGCGTATCGGCCATCTTTGAGGTATATTGTTGCCATTCAAATTCTGTAACAATATAAGCAGTAACGGTGCCAGACTCTAAAATTTGGGGGGAAATTAGGGGGGGGGGGGGGAATTGTGGGGGGAAGGAAATATTTTTGGGGGGAAAAGTACCGTATAAGACAAAAGCCTAGCAGTAGTGTTCGACATGTATGCATAGAGCCCAATAACTAAATAGCAACTAAAGGCCTGTGTATGCGCACGCGTGCCCATTGTCAATGGTCTTGAAATAACAAATTTACAACAAATGTACAAAGACGTACATTTGTTGCACACTATCTACGGCTGTATAAATGCATGTGTGGCGTGTTTTGTCTACCAAAGCACCAATGTTTATAATGCTTTCATTGGCCCAAAATGTGTCCACAGAACCGATGATTCACTCTCTATCTTCAACTTGTTATGAATCTTAACAGAGAAGAAAATAAACATAATTAAACTAAACTCCTCAAAAAAGTTCGGAAACTCAAGTTTGACAGACGATTCCCCCCCCCCCCCCCCCAATAAGCACAAAAGGGCTACCCATGCCTGTCCAGTGGCAACAGACATTTACCTCAAAGATGGCCGCTGTGCATCAGGTCTGTATAAACTGAAAAATGAAGTATGGTTCGTTAGGCAAACAAAAAAATAGTTATGTTGCCCTCTGCGACCGACCCTAAAAGTCACAATAGTCGGGTTGCGTTGTGTGGTGGTGGTGTTTTTGTTTTGTTTTTTTTCCCCCCTCTTGCGTACGGTTGACACAAATATGTGCAGATTGAAAATTGCCACCTGGCCGGTTGACGGCTGTACACGCCAATTTCCGCATATTCTATCCATTATTGGGGTATTGTGTACAGTATGCTTGGCTGCACAAACCTCTTGTTTCCGTTTCACTTGGCTGCATGACCCGGCCGGCCCGGCGCCCAAATGAAATACCCGGTATGCCCGGGTTAGGAATTTTCAAAATCTCACCTTTTCCCCACACAAAATGAACAACTTTGATTAAAATCATTGTCTTAAAAGACAGCTACGACGGCACAATCGTGCATTTTGCCATCTCACTTTTTAATTAGGCTTACTTTTTGCTTCCCGACCGTTCCGAACTTCCGAGTTACACGACATGTAGTATTATTATTTTTTTTTAAATCTACTGTCTGACCCTCCCTCCCGATTTTTCCTATTTAAGGGCAACACAATTTTTTTTTTTGCCTTATACGTAATCATTCAAATTTCACAACAGGGTTGACATTTTTACAGAGTGTCTGTTGGAAATTGCCAATAATTTGAAAAGGATTGTGAAGCCAGAGAGTTGTAAAATAACTAAAAAATTTGTTTTACTATTTTTTTGTTTTAATGTATGCCCCATTAATTATACTAATGTTCCAGGCATCATTTCCTGTACTTACATGAATCTTTAATTATATATTTTTAGCATTTTAGCATTTTAGCTTTGAATGCCGAAAACAATGTAAACAATTTATACTATATTTTTTTATGGTAGACAGCATTTGTTTGCTTTTTTCCATGTCTTTTATAGCTTATTATGTGTTTTTTAGCTTAATCCCCTACCAGTGAAGCTTGGTTAATTAGCAGCGTAGTAATCCAGTCTGGATCCGAGTTTGTGAAAAGGTTGACTCAAGTCCACCAGGAATCACGTTTTGCATTATGATCAGCTGCAGCAATAAGTCACATGTACTGGAATTACAGTATTAAGTTTTGTATTGAAGTGTTGTTTTTTTATGTTGAATGTAACCTTTTCTGCTTTGGTTTTTCCAGCTTTTACAAAAATCAGTTGTTTTTACAAATTAGTTTGATCTGACAACCTGACTGAGAACTTGATTAAAAATAATACCGAGACGGGAATAATTGAATGACGGGAAATTAACACGGAGCTGGATTAAATTTGGACGTTGAAGCTTAATTTAACAATTTAAATTAAATTAAATTAAATTAATGATTAATCTTTTCTTTTTTATGATTTGGAAACAAAGTGCTGTGTTCCTTTTTTCTGTTGTAGTACACGTCATAAATGGGGCTCAGTTGTAAAATAAAGTAAAAGGAGTTGAAATGAATAATGGACGAGTTGTTCAGTCATTTGGTATAAATTTCTTCTATTTAATCAGTGAAATTGCAATGATAGTATTGAGGGAGGTGTGGGAATGGACTGCTGTCACTATGAACATCTAACAAAAGAAAACCCACGCAGTCCTTTGTTTGTAACAAAGGACTGCGTGGGTTTTCTTTTGTTAGATGTTCATAGTGTGTGGGCTTCATGGTCAATGCCTTTGTGATACTACAGACTGTGGGTTTGAGCCAATTATTAAAGCAGGATCATTGTGTCCTTGGACAAGGCACTGTCGCAAGTTGGTTCTCTCCATCCAGTGTAAATGAGTACCTTTGAGGCTAGTGATTGTTATTGACTCCTGATCCTTCCATGGAGAAATAATGTACCGCCCTCTTTAGACGTAACATAGATCTTGCGGAAATCCCCATTCGTACCGGTATGTTTCCTACCCACCCACGCGCCTATTTCTTCTACGGCCGTTCTAAAAAAATCCCCCCAATTACATAAAGGTACTACTTATAGGGGCCATTCAAAATGTTCAATGTTTTAAAATTTCGAATTTTTTTTCGAAATTTGTTTGATCCACCCACCCACCCCAATTTTCGATCTTAAAATATTGATTTTCCATTCAATTAAACAAATAATAAAATGCTCAGTTTCATGACAGCGTGATGCAGCTGTGGGTCTCCCCCACTTTAACACGGCCCCCATGACTTCTTGTGTTTCATAATCAGCTTCTGACCTACCGCTGGCGATACTGATTTTTTTCGTAGTCGATATTTTTCCCGCTGTATCGCCGATATGGCAATAAAATCGTCTACAAATTACGGCATGATAAAAATGTTGTGAAACGCGTAGTAGGCCTAAACAACTTTCAAAAACTTTACACCACCAAAGCTCTCTGTCACAATATCGCCACTCGGATACCATGGTCCACCCATTGAGGAATGGTCCACTATACCCACGTGGCGGCCAGTGTTGCAGCCAACCTTTTTTCAAATTCATTTTTTTTTTCAATTCAAGTCACAAATAATTTGTTTCAACAACTTCCAAAATTTTTGAAGTTGAAGTCACACAATACCCCTTTTGAAGGTGACATTCGTGTACAAATCATGCATGTAGGCCCTACATGTATCGTTTTCCCAAAGCTTCGCAACGCGCAAGCAACGTGTATGCTTATTAGCGCGGTTCCCGTCTCTGCTGCGGTATTTAATTGATAGCAGTGGAGACGGGAACCAGTCTACAGTGCGTACTCGATTGGGTATATTTTGATCCATGATGACTTGGGGAGAATTTAAATAGGTATATGGAATTTTACTCTCACCGAAGTGATGACGTCATGCAATGTTTGGAACCAGAATACTTTTGTTATGTGTTTGCATGACTGGCTGTTAACAAAGGAACAGTTGAAATTTACATGTGTTTGGAACCAGTTGTCATGCTATAACTGCGTCAGACTTCGGTACTCTATTGTGATTATACAAACGTTACTTCATCGTTTTGAACGTTTGATGAAGGACATTACATACATTGTAAAGCATTTGCCAAGCGTTTTTGGCGAAAAAGAGGAATTCTTGCTGCGCTTTAATTGTACATTTAGGCCTATAGCAAAGACGATGGCAGTCTTTGTAAGATGATGTTTCTTCCTTCATGTTTTTATATCTGATCAATAATGTGCAGCCCGGTACGGCAGTGCTTTGCCAAATGCCGAAAAGCCATAAGAACAGTCTATGAAGTATAGAATATCCACTCTGTTGAGCAACGGATGACACAACGTCTAAGACTACGCATAGGCCGTACGGGTATAGGGTTGAAAAAACAAACGAATCGAAATGTGGGAGTGGAATTGGCATGTCAAAAGAGCATTTATTAAAAAGTAAATTTCGATTTTCAATAAATTTCCTTGACCCACCCACCCACATTTTTCGAAAAGAAATCGAAATTTTAAAACATTGAAAATTTTGAATGGCCCCTTACCTGTAATATAATTGGAAGTATATTAGACAATGAAGGATAGACTCGCCAATGTAGCAACGTTCCTCGTGACACGGTCGAATGTACCTTTAGAAGCCCTCATGAATATGCAAAACTTCTGACTCGCCCCGATGACTGGCGTCTGTTTGAAGCTAGATGTTAAGAGTGGTTTGGCGGAGGCATCCCCATGCTGAGTCGGGTAGGGATGAAAAATGGATATGCAACTCTATGTTTGACCTGAAGGCAAAACAAGAGAGAGAAAAGGGATGGAACGTGAATCTATCTTTACTGTCTAATATAATTCCAATTATATTGCAGGTAAGTACCTTTATGTAATTGGGGAATTATATTACGCCAATTCCGGATACACTCACCAATGTATAGACTTCAAAGCGTCATGGTGCCGACGCCAAGAATGCCTGACCAAACTCGGAAGTATCAGGCTGTCGGTGATAAAAACTCCTGAATGTTCTGACCGAAGACCAGTCGGCCGTTTTGAATATGTCCTGGTAGCAAGACTGGGTTCTGTCAAGATACTCTTCTAGAGTTCGTGACGCACAGAGGTTTCTATTACCCAGAAAGCGTGAAACTTCTATTTCATGAAAAGGTTTAGCAACTGACACCCTCTTGGACGGTTTGTCAACCAGAAGAGAAATTTTCCATCAGTACATGTGAACATGTGATTGACATCAAGAGCAGTCGGAGACGAGCATCGATCCACTGAAACAAGAGCAATTAACATAGCTAATTTTAAAGTTAGCTGTTTGATCGAGAGGCGGCGATTATCTGGCCAAGACTTAAAGGGGCTGTGTCGTCACGATCATAGCAGGCTTGCGGCTGTACACTGAATCCCGAACTGATGAACGCAGATGAACCCAGTGACTGCAAATAATACCCCACGACCGCGCGCTGACCTACAGGGCTCGCGCGCGCTGACCCACAGGGCGCGCGCGCCAGATCAGATTACAATTGCAATGACTGCTGCATGCATGATCCTGTAGTTATGATACATACTGCATGTACAAGTATTTTGTATGTGTTTGTGCCACCAAAAATATACGATAGGCCTACAGTCGAACATAGTCCGTGACACCCCACCCGCCAAACGCCAAAATGTACCATGACAGAACTAAACGAAAATAAGTAAATAAGTAAATCTGTATTTATAATTGTAAAATAAATAATGCACCAGCCCCTTCCTATACAAAAATAAAGTTGTAGGCCTATGTATCGAAATAAATTTCGACTAAAATCGGCTGTGCGTGTAATGATGAGCAAATCAAAGTAAAACAGCTATACTGATGCCGATATTGAGTCCACGACCTTGTGTTACATTTGACGGCAGGAATTTATGGAAAGTTACATCATAAGAGTTATTTCAACACTATCAAATAATAAACACAATAATAACAGGTATTACCAATAAATAATATACGCCAAACAAATGAGATTTCACCAGTGGCGAGTAAATCCGTGTCGAAAAGTGGGGATGATTATTGAATTTGTCAACGAAGTACTGCATCTTGAACTTTTTCTCAACGGGGGAGGCCGGATACCCCTGCCCTAAACACCGCTTGAAATTTGAAACATCACTTTGTGTACAATTTTCCCCTTTTTAAATTTACGAAACAAAAAAGAAATACAAATCGGCGGGCCCCTGAACCCCTTCCCCGTGTTTACGCCACTGGCGCACAGATCCCCACATCACTATGAAAAAGATGACTACCGAAGAAACAAAGAAATAAACACCCCGACAAATATTCAAACAACCCTAATTTTAACCTTTTTTGCACGAATTATTCGCTTATTACTTTTTATGACATGAACAATTCACATACCGAGTACATGGATCGGATGTATACTGTACATGTAATGTATGTACTGTACATGTTGACTATACATTACATGTTGTTTCACACAGCCATTGGAATAGCGACCAAGTAAAGTTGTTTCAGCTCTATCTATCAACTGCTTAAAAAACAATGTACTTCTAAGTTCTAGATTTTAATTTTGTTTTTCGCTGCTAAAGAACTGTCTGCAGCCACTACCCCTCTTTTAGTAGCATGATAATTTTGTTATTAAAGTGACGGGTCAAAATAAGCCTGAAGCTTTTTATCGACCTAAGTTTACAAGCAAGATACGAACAAGATACATCCAGATGAATGTACACATAATACATAGACCCTTTTACGGATACCCCGCCTGTGGGATTTTGTGTACAAAATTTAGCGCGAACTATCCCACAGCGACAAGACACGTTGCAGTTTTGCTGTGCACATTTACATGGACAAGCACCCCGTGTGCCGAGTCGTCCTTTCTGGCAAGAGTTTCGGCATGTACATGTCATAGGTTCTCCAGCGTAAGGTTCTACTTCTATATCGCCAACCTCCAATTCTATGCAACTTTCAGACAAATATTCCATGGCACTTGTGTACATGTGAATGAAATTTTATGAAATAAACAGATGAAATTTGAACGGTTTTTTTCTTAGAGAACTGAGTGCCACGATGTGTGCTACTTGTTTATAAGTATGTGTGTACACGTATGTGTATTTCAGTACGCAGACGCTGGACATGCGTGTAGTTTCCAAAAGCCAATTCTCAGAACAGCCATAACAAACGGATGGAGGTTAAAAATAGCACATAACCGAAATTAAGCGCAAGGGGGCGCACTCCAATATTTGATTCGTTAACGCGAGATGGCGCGACGACACAGCCCCTTTAAACAAGTCGAGAACAGTACTGACGTCCCACGTAACGTTGTATCGAGGATGTGGAGGCCTAATTATATTAAGGACGCCTTTGAAGAAGCGCTTAACTAGGTGGTGTTGGCCTATAGGTAGACCATCAACAAAACTGTGAGCCGACGAAATGGAGGAACGGTGAACATTAAGAGAAAGGCAAACCGTCATCAAACAGCTGTTGTAAAAAAGCTAAACAGTCAGCTACAGATGAACAAGCTGGATCAACTTCTCTTAAACACACCAGCGAGCCCATCTTCTCTATGCAGAATAATTCTAAGTTGGATTGATGTCTCCATGATGCCAAGATAGTGTTTGACACATCTCGTGAAACTCCTTCTGCTTGCACATTCTTCCTGATAGTTTCCAAGCGGTATTGTAGACTGTCTGATGACAGTGGATGTATCTGCTGTCGGTTGTGGGGGAGTTGAATAAGATCTCGTCTTCTGGGAAGGAGAACTGGGTTCGCAATTGTCAACTGTAGTAGACTTAGGTACCAGTGTTGAGCTTGCCACACTGGAGCAATCATCACCGCAGTTGCTTTCTTGTCCTTGATCTGGTGAAGACATTTGGAGATTTAAAAGTGCAAATGGGGGAAAGGCGTACCACTCAGATCTTTCCAGTTCAACAGAAGGGCATCTGTTCGCCATGCCATAGGATCTGGTTGACATGACACAAACTTCTATAACTGAGTGTTCAGACGGGTTGCGAACAGGTCCACCAAGGAGTGAAATCTAGTCTCTGCATGACCCTGTTGAAAATTTCTGGTTGTAACTGCCACTCTGTGCGGATGTTTTCTGAACCTGGGATGTGTTCTGCTGATAGAAGAAATTCTGTGTTGAGACACCAAATCCAGATGGTTATGGCAAGTATAGTAAGTTCCCTGGATCTTGTCTCCCCTTTGTGATTGATGTAAGCTATGGCTATACTGCACTGTCCATCTGAAGACGGATGTGAAGATTTCGATGATTGGTTACTAATGAGAGGGTGAGGTCTTGGGAATCCATGAACTCTCCATGAACTGGTGCAGGTTCAGATATGGTAGCTCCTTTGTCCAGCATTTTCTGTACCGGTACCTCTTGATCAAAAATAGCAGCATGAGTGCATGACTGGGTATGGGCCGGTAATAGGTGTAAAATTTGACGATGCTCTGATGGAAATCGAAATTGCCCGCGAAATTGTAACCAGAAATTGCTTCAATAACCCAAGAATCATGAGTAATGGACAACCATCAACGAAAAACTGAAACGCAAGGGGTAAAGAAAATTCCAGAGTACCAATGAGAGAAATATTATGACCAGTTTGATAATAGAGACACGGACTCTATTATCAAATATGGATTTTATGTACCTCTGAACGACGACTTGTTCTGGTAACTGCGAAAAGCACCTCGGCGTCGCAGTCCTGAACCTCTTGCCATGGCCTGGTAAGGGGTGTATCTCCTTTCCTTGAAGGATCTAGAGGAGCTCGATCTGGAGGTTGGCCGCCAGTTTGGAGGCCTTCTTGGTGTTCTCGATGTCTTTCATGAGTGAGTCCCTAACAGTTCGCTCATGGATGGTATACATTTTGTATGAGTGCATCAAATTTCTTGTTATACAATTTCGTCAAAAGTATGGTGCCGAGCCATGCGCGGAGATTTCTTGTTACATGTGGAGGGGGGGGGGGGGGGGGGGGGGGGGGGGGGGGGGCGATGATTTTTGAATTGCAATAAATGACAATAATTAACACCTTCAAGCATTAAAAAATACAAAAGACCTTCAAAACTCAAATTTCTCATCCAATGTATTTGGAAGCGTAAGCGTCTCTTTGCACAATGGAGCTCTGGTCACCTAGCAACACAAATAATGCCTATGCATTATTTTAATAATAAATTATTCACAAAATAATTATTGCAAAATAATGCCTAGATGCATTTTGGTAAGGCATGATTAGAATGTGATTTGGTCTACACTTGACAAAAACTATGAAAACATATGGTGGACAATGATGTATACTTGACGACATTATAACCGGAATGCCAGAGATGCAAAACTCAGGCTCTAACAAAAGTTCCCAAACACTTTTTTGCAGGATGCACAAACGTTTGTGTGTGAGTGCGCGCCGATTCCCAGTGAATGTCATAGTAACCCTAAATTAGCCATATATTAGCCAATCTGTGAAACAATTTAAAAGAAGCTAATTTCAACTGATTTTGGTGGGTAGGTATGGACAACTTCCAAAAAAAAGTAAGGGGAGATAGGGGTTGGGGATTTTTTTATTAGAGGTCAAAGGTCATTGACCCCTGCCTAAATCACTAAAAATTATATTTCAGCAATAAAACATAGTATATAGATGATATTGGTGTCAAAATGCACAGAATTACAAAAGAAGATGACATAAGATAATTATTGACCCTTGGGACCAAATTCTGACCTCTGAAAATGAGGTAAAAGGTCCAAAAAGCTGTTTTATCACTAAAATGTCATATTTATAACAGGAAAATTACCATATTATATAAAAATGAGCAAAAAACAAACAGAAGAGGCTAATTTCAACTTACGTGGTGGATATGGGGGTTATTATTTATTCCAAGAGCAGAGGGGGAGGGGAAAATTACCTTTCTTGGGATCAAAGGTCATTGTGTTTATTGGGAGGGGGCGTAATCATACATGCAGACTATGTGTTACGATTTTGAGTCAATGTGATAGAACTTTTGTTTCAGGGCCTTGGTTAACCGATTGTTCATTTTAGTTGAACTTTTTGCTCTTTACAAGATGATGAAGTGCTTTTTTAAAATTTGAAAATAGCAAGAAAGAAAGAACCGGTGTGTGCAGGCAAAATTCAAAGAGTGATCAGTTTATCAATTTTTTTTGATCATCTCAGGAACTAGCCTCAGTGAGTCAGAGTTTGTTTGGGGGTAGGGAGGGTGGGGGTTGTTAAAGGCATCAACAAAATCTCTCTTTCCATTCCATTTCTATTTGTGGGAAGGTTGGAGGAAGAAAGATTCTGTTGAGCAAGGTCTCATTATCGGTTTTTACGTAAGTGACTGGTCTTGCAGAAATTGTTTTGTATATATCTATGAATAGGTTGGTGGGTATGCCAGCCGTGTGGGTGTGTGACTGACCCACCCAAAGCGCAATTTCTTTCTTTAAAACAAAAATTGGAATACGCTTCGAGGGAGTCAGTTTTAGCCACTATTTCTGCAAGATGACAGTCCCGGTATGTGCTGGCTACGTTAGAAGAATAATCAGTTGATTCTTTGATGGATCATTCTACGACGTGGCCGCAGCGAGTCCGAACTTATCTGGGAGAGGGGGGGGGGGGATTTGTAAAGTCATCATCAACTAAGCCGATCCTCATTCTTCCTTGTTTTTTCTAAAATAATTACCACCATAATACATTGGTGAAAGTTGGAGGATAAGCGACTTTGTTGGTGGTGCTCTATTTAATAGTTTTATATTGGTGGCTGGTCTGCAGAAACTGTTTTTGTGTACAATGTAATTCCGCTGGTTGGTGTGCCAGCCGTGTGGCTGTACAATCGACTCACCCAGAGCGTGGTTATTAATCATTTCTTATCTGTGGAGCACGCTTCTTGGGAGTCGGTTTATGGCCACTGTTTCTGCAGAGTGTCAGTCAGCGGGTTAGTTTTGTGGCACTGTCAATACACCAAACGTCCAGGGGCCAATTATTTATGTCTTTCCTAGAGAGCGGAAGTTTCAAAAACTCGTCTTTGGTCTTGGCCACGCTAGGACATATGTTTGTGCGTAACAACATGTGGCTTCTTGTTTTAATTTACTCAATGACTTATTTTTACTGGTGATAATATGCTGCGCCCCATGCTTTTCTTTTTTTAAAGAGGGGTAGCAAAGCATATTTTCTGTGCTATATTTGCACTTCATCAGTCACCATCTTTTCCATTTTCTTCTTTTTGTATATATGTACCCACGCTCATGATAGTAGAGAAATCTTGCACATTTCAGCCATTCCTTTCAGATGATCGAAGTAAGGGGATTTCGACACTTATTTTATTTTAAGGTTTGAAATCCACTGCTTACTGATCATTATTTTGTTCTTCTAGTCGCTCATCCTCCAACTTTCACCAATGTATTATGGTGGTAATTATTTTAGAAAAACCAAGGAAGAATGAGGATCGGCTTTGTTGATGATGACTTTACAATTCCCCCCCCCCCCCTCTCCCAGATAAGTTCGGACTCGCTGCGGCCACGTCGTAGAATGATCCATCAAAGAATCAACTGATTATTCTTCTAACGTAGCCAGCACATACCGGGACTGTCATCTTGCAGAAATAGTGGCTAAAACTGACTCCCTCGAAGCGTATTCCATTTTTTTTTAAAGGAAAAGAAAGAAATTACGCTTTGGCTGTTTCCTTCCTCCATGGTCAGTCACACATCCACACGGCTGGCATACCCACCAACCTATTTGTTAATATACAAAAACAATTTTCTGCAAGACCAGTCACTTACGTAAAAACCGATAATGAGACCTTGCTCAACAGAATCTGTCTTCATCCAACCTTTCCCACGAATACGAAAAGAATGGAAAGAGAGATGTTGTTGATGCCTTTACAAATCCTTCCCCCCCCCCCCCCCCCCCTCCCTCCCCCAGATAAGCTCGGACTCGCTGCGGTTACTTCCTGGAATGATCCATCAAAGAATCCACTGATTATTCCTCTAACGTAGCCAGCACATACCAGGACTGTCATCTTGCAGAAATAGTGGCTAAAACTGACTCCCTCGAAGCGTATTCCAATTTAAAAAAGAAAAAAAGAAATTGCGCTTTGGGTGGGTCAGTCACACAACTAAAATGAACAATCGGTTAACCAAGGCCCTGAAACAAAAGTTCTATCACATTGACTCAAAATTGTAACACATAGTCTGCATGTATGATTACGCCCCCTCCCAATAAACACAACTGCAGATTTCCTGCCAGTGTCATTACTGCATTCACAAGTCCCACTTCAACCGACTCCATAATTCGAACAGCTGGATTAAAAGCCATGCAGATCACATATGGCTGTGGGGATACTCCCCTAGAAAAGTCTCGCTACATGAAGTTCAAGAAGCAAGCAGCCAAGGGCAAAATCGATCCTGACCGCCTACCACCAACGGAAGATGCAACAGCTCAACATTCCCTTCGTGTCCATCTTCAAGTTGTGGTATGGAAGCATCTTGACACCTCTATTCTTGATCCCAAAGGAAGAGGATGGGAGTTAGATTCCTACAGAAAACTCAGACCAAAAATGCTATCTGTTGGTATCGCGCCAGACAACCTTCTGAAAGTAATTTGTTGCAACTGCAAGGAAGGGGAGAGGCAATGTCAAACAATGAGATGCAGCTGCATGAAAGTTTGCATGTCGTGTGTATCTGCTTGTGGAGTGTGCTGTGGGCATTGCGACAATGGAACAGATAGCATAGATGCAGAAGAAGAAATTGGTAGCGATGAAGAGGAAACAGACTGAGTATTATTAATTTGTTGTTGTATCTTGGTATAATTCTGTTACTGTTACTAATATGATATGGTATTTGATATGATATTTTAGTGATAAGACGTCTATTTTTGACCTTTGACCTCATTTTCGGAGGTCAGGAATTGGTTCCATAGGTCAGTAATTATTCTATGTCATCTTCTTTCGTAATCCTGTGCATTTTGACACCAAGATCATCTATATACCATATTTTGTTGCTGAAATACAATTTTATATGATTTAGGCAGAGGTCAATGACCTTTGACCTCTAATAAAAAAATTTCCCCAACCCCTATCCCTCCTTACTTTTTTTGGTAGTTGTCCATACCCATACCTACCCAAATCAGTTGAAATTAGCTTCTTTTAAATTTTTTCACAGATGAACCTTAAGTTAGGGATACTATCAGTTGAAGTCTGCTATCGGTATTTTAATTACATTGTATTACATGCGCCGCACGTGCGTTCATACCGTCTGTTGGCGCATAACAAAATCCGTTTGCCGTTGCAACTTTCTATTGCCTTTGTTGGATGTGTCAGTTGAGTGAAAACAATAAAATAAAAGGCCATCATCTTTGTTGGGGTCTGAACTTCCGCGTTCTAATGTGGCAAAGACCGACTATTCCCCCACCTTACTGTGCTTGTCGTGCGGCATAAACTGTCTCCCCACCAACCAATCTACCTTCCGACATCAGGCGCGGATCGAGGAATTATGTAGACGGGGGGCACACCCAAAACGGACAAATGCGAGCGCGAAGAGCGCGAAGCCCTTACGGCGTGGGGTCCGGGGCCCCGCTTAAGGGGCCCGTAAAATGTTGGATTCTGGATGCTCTGTGGTGCAATCTGAGGCGATTCCTGGCCACTTTCACCTGACTTTTTTTTAAACAAAAGTTGTGACGATTTTATGGAGACTATATATATATATATCATGATTTTAGGCATGATTTTTTAGCCAATATATTAGCCATGTCATCACTACAAAAATCTAGAAGGGGGCACACCAAAAACGGATAAATGCGAGCACAAAGCCCTTACGGCGTGGGGTCCGGGGCCCCAGAAAATTTTGGATTCTGGATGCTCCGTGGTGCAATCTGAGGCGATTCCTGACCACTATCACCTGACTTAAAAAAAAAGAAGTTGTTAAGATTACATTTTATATATATATATATCATTATGTTAGCCATTATTTTTTGGCAATTTTTTAGCAATGTCATGCATCACTACAAAAATCTAAGTTTCTCCCTCCCCCATTTTTGGCGTCTAATTTGCAGTTTTTCCCCTTCATTTTTAATTTATCCGGAATTTTTCTTGGTTTTAATTCAGTTCAGTTGATTAGTTTTCAAGAAAAGGGCTTGGTTCCTTGCCCTGTGTTAAAACCATCGGCAGATCGGCTGCAAGACATAATAGAGGATTTAGGACATTTAGTATGTCATTCAGTCAAGTGATCCATTGTTTCCTGCTGGTTGGGGCCACCTGTAATAAACTTCCCAAGGGGATTATATATTGAGATGCACCGTGTTTACACTAGATCCGGCAAAGGGATTAAAAGGGGATCGAACCCGGCAAGGTGGATTGAAGGGGGATCGATGGACAGAGTTGAAATCCCAGGGATCCGGGAAATACTCCGGTTTTCTCTTAAAAGAGGGATTCAGTTCCATGGCATGATTGATAACCTTTTTTTTCTTATTGCATTTTTCAGTAGTTTTATGCCAAAAAGTAGACACAGCAGACGTTTAATATTGGCGGCGGTATCTTTTTTAAGGAGGTTGCCCTCCTCCTCCCCTCCTTTTCTTTCACCTCCCCCTCTTTTTTTCCCCTCTTCTTTTTTTCTCTCTTTTTTTTGACTCAATTTACCGGAGGGGGGGGGGGGGGGGGGGGGGCACGTGCCCCCGCGGCCACCCCCCCCCCCCCTGGATACGCGCCTGTACATACCAAGCTCTTGCCCACAGTGCGTTTAAACTCAATGCAGGGAAAGTAAACGAACCCCATGGCGGAGGGTGGCGGAAAGGAGCCCATAGGGGAAAACCTCTCTGTACTGTACCCGGTCCTGTACCACCAGCGGATGAATTAGCGCCGAAAGGAGCCTGGGGATATGAAGCCGTGACCGGTCCCCAAGGGAGAACGGCCTGAGGCTGAGGAGTGAAACCCCAAGCGGGGTAAGTCCATGGTTGTGAGGCGGTTAGCCTGCTGATGACCTGCACCGGCTTGGTTAGCGGGCATGCCACCCGGCCGCTGCCGAAGAATGATAAGTCGGCGGGTGAAAAGCTGACGACGACGGTGCAGATACAGCGGGCGATGATGCAGGCCCCAGATTAGGTTTCAGACCTGCCTGACAGTCCACAAACCTGAGAGCCACCAGCCCATTGGGCTAGGGTGCTACACTGCAAAAACTTGGGTGTTAAATTCAAGAATGTTTACCGGTGTTCAAATTATTGGTGTTATTTTAAATCAATTGGTGTCATTCTTAACACCTATGAGTGTATTGTTACACCCGTGGGTGTGATCGATAACACCAAATATGTTAAAATAACACAAATTGCATGGTGTGGTCCTCTCATAACTCCGAAAAGTGTTATTTTGAACACCCTAGTTTTTGCAGTGTACTCGCCGGCTCGCGCCCCCCAGCCAGGGACGGAGTTGACTCGCACGCCGGCCAATTTCCCTTGCAGCGACGGCAAGGATGTCCACGCTTTCGTCCTCGGGCGGCTTAGAGACCGTTGCCAAGGCAGAAGAACGGCGACCAGTATACTCTCCTTAGGCATGGTGACCGAAATTCCAGGACAAAAGATGATACCAAAAAAAGGCTAGAACGGAAAATACGCGTAAAGCAATAGGAAAAACCGAAGGTGATCTTATCTGACCGTAACACAAGTAACAAAATACGTCAGTCATCGGGGTGCATTGGGCATCTCACCTAGAGAGCTAGCCTGGTGGGGCTGTTGCCAGAAGTTTTGTATATTCATGAGGGCTTCTGAAGGTGCATTCGACCGTGTCACGAGGAATAATACTAAATTGGTGAGTCTGTCCGGAATTGGCGTAATATAATAAGATTTCTACTTTATACGCGCCCATCTTCTACTGTACCAACGCTCCATTCCAATAACACACCGTGAATGATATATACCGCCCTCTTTAGACGGAAACTAGATCTTGTAGACAATTCCCATTCGTTTGTTTCTCAGCAACCCGTACCCACGCGCCCATTTCTTCTACTGCCGGTCTTCTCCAAAGTCTAAACAAGAGTACAAGACCTTGTGAATTTGTTTGTTTGTTTTACTTATATACGCGCCTATTATGTTCTACTACCGCTCTACTCCAGCCACAAATATCAACTGTTTTTGGATGTTGATGAATACATCACATGTAGTCGTTTGGCCGACCTTGGACTGCCCAAATTAATTCACGATATGAGCAATTTCCGTTATGCTTAAAATTGTTATATTTAAAGCACAATTATGAAAAAGAACAAACAACAACAATCCCTCGCATACCATTAGAAAACAGTAAACACTGGAGATGGAATATTAAACCGACAGGGATTTCTGATGGAAAGTTACTGATGGTTTCGCATGTACATGTACATGTACATGTACGTGTTATTTTGTGGTTATATTGCTTGCAATTGTGACCCGCTCTGGAAAAAGGTATATTATTTCGCAAAATATGAAAAGTGAGTTTTATGTATGTTTGGAAAGCCCGCAATGTAAACTTTCATTTGCTACATGATAGAGCTCCAAAGCCCTTTCCGTTCTGGAGATATCGCGTTTTTGCATATTAATTTGTTCTATGGAGCTCAAACAGAGAAAACAGGCTTTGAAATAGCTAGTTCTAATACAATGCAATGGAACAATGCACCCTAAAGAGGTTATTTTTTCACTTCATTCATTGAAATCAACACTGTTGTGCAACAAACATGAAACTTTAGATATTTCAGATGTCATTAAAGACAAAAAACAAAAAATGAATTTTGACGAAAAATTTCACCCTTTCAACGTTGAAAGGGCCATTACACGTAAATACATAGTGCGACTTATATCACCTTTTTCTGGAGCGGGTCACAATTAATTAATGATTCTACCTCGCTATCACATAGCACTTCGGCCTTACGTGAGATTGCACCTTTCACCGGAATGTATCGTCACACTTGAGAGCACCTATTGTAGTAAACAATGGAGGTCCCCTATATAACCACGCACGTAGGCACAGGTTCTTCAGTGCATTTTTTGTGACCCGGAGTGTATCGTCGTGTGTATATCGCTACAATGATGACCGACCAGGTCAATATCTTGGAACTGTTTGCCGGGGCTACAGACGAGGAGACGACTCAAGCGACTCAACCAGATGAGTCCGGCCCCTCTCACTCCTTCTGCGGCAATCCGCTCGATAAACCATCGGGGAGAATTAAAACCTCGAACAAAATTAAACGCAAATCAACCGAATCTGTCACTCGCAAAGAGTTCGACACCCTTCAAGCCAATATGTCCTCCATGGCTAATGCAATGGAGCAGATCCAGAACTTTATCCTATCCGAGCCACTCCCCAAAAAAGTCAGAACTGACCCGACATCTGGCGACGAATCGGACGGCACCCTAAATGTTGGAAGGGCCGTCGACGACCTTCTGCAGGACAAGCAGCAAGCCGAGCAATGGGATTCTGACATGGCTGTACTACAGGACTTTGAACAGCAGTACGAAGTCGGGAGTGCAACTGGGGCCCCAATCAACGAAAAGTTGGCTGGGCTCATAACCAAAATGATGCGTCAAAAGTTGGCCGATGACAAAGTCACCGAGAAACTGAAAAGTCTAGATCGCCCTTCCAATGTTGAGGCGTTGGGGGTCACCAGAGTAAACCCCGAGGTATGGATTACCCTTAAACCAAAGACCTGCTCCTTTGACATTAAGATGCAAAAGGTCCAACAGTCCCTTTTATCTGGTGTGGTGCCTATTGTGCGGGTAGTTCAATCACTAATGGACATGGCTAACGCCCCATCTGCGTCCGATAATTTGGACAAGGCAAGAGTCGAAATCAACCGACTACTTGACGCAGTTTCCATGATTGGACATGCTAATCGTGAATTGAATCTCAGACGACGAGATCTCATCAAACCCGACTTGAATCAACAATTCGGGGGTCTTTGCTCTGCCCAAGTACCCATAACTGGACAGTTGTTTGGGGACAACCTTACTCAACAATGTAAGGACATACAGCAAACTAATAAATTAGGACAGCGAGTCGGTCAACGATACCGAGGCTCCATGAGCAAACGAGGCTACGGACAATTCCAACGCCGGAGGGACACACGCCCATACCAGTCGTCCCGGGGGAGCTTTCGTCAGGGCGCTTTAAACTACCAGCGCCACAGAGACAACTGGCGGGAGAAGAGAGCCCAGTACGCTCCCACGAGATAGTCGAGTGCACCAACCAAGTAGATCCGTGCACTTCGGTGAGTGAGTACGGTAACATAGTTAATTTACCGGTAGCAACGAATGCATCTGACAAAATGCATGATTCCATGAGCAAGCAAAAATTTGGAAACGCTCACTCTGAAACTATCTTTAGTGACACAATGCATGAGCACGAATGTGATAATGCGAATCACGTGGCTGGCAGGCTTGCTAATTTTGCATCTAAATGGCGTGAGATAACTTCAGACACATGGGTTCTTAATGCAGTACAACATTATTACATTGGACATGACGGTCTCTATCCCGCCACAAAAAGGGGAGCAAATTGTCGCCTCTATTCTGAAACTAACACATCCCCCTCATCCTAAAATTCGGGATGTAGCGAGAGTCGTAGGACTCCTGATCTCTTGTGAATTGGCAGTGCCCTATGGGCCCCTCTTTCGCCGAACGACAGAGATAGAAAAGAACCAGGCACTCGTGCAAAATAGCGGTAACTTTGAGGCGCACATGACTATATCTGTACGTGCGATTACAGAGCTGCACTGGTGGGCTTCTAATTTACAAACATCATTTGCCCCAATATGCAGACACATGACCGATTTTACTGTCGAAACCGACGCTTCATGCCAGGGCTGGGGAGCCCATTGTGGGGACCAGACTTTTGGGGGACGGTGGTCTTCCGAAGAATCGGTGAACCACATCAATTTTCTAGAACTAAAGGCATGCTACTTGGCCTTACAATCCTTCTTTTCCAAGGCTCATGACATTCATGTCCACTTAAAATCAGACAATTCAACAGCCGTTGCATATATCTGTCATTTTGGGGGCACACACTCACAAGCGTTGCATGCATTAGCCATGGAAATATGGCTATGGTGTATGGACCGAAAGATATGGCTTTCCGTGTCTCACTTGCCCGGCATTCAAAATGCAATTGCCGATTCTGCCTCCAGACACTTCCACGAAGATTTAGAGTGGAAATTAGATTCTGGTATTTTTGCAAAACTCACTGAGGTTTTTCCGGCCCCACAGACTGATCTGTTTGCCTCTCGTCTGAATTTTCAGATAAATCCATTTGTATCTTGGCATCCAGAGCCAGGCGCATCGCATGTGGATGCATTCACCATTGACTGGTCGCGCTCAAACGTTTATGCGTTTCCACCATTCTGTTTAATTGACAGAGTGCTATCCAAAATAGCAAGTGACATGGCGGTGGGAATACTTCTCTTTCCCATTTGGCACACACAAACGTGGTTCCCTAAATTGCTTAAGATGCTGATAAGGCTACCCATTATCTTGCCAAACAACCCTGATTTGCTTACACTTCCCTCCTCAGATAGACGCCATCCATTACGACATCGACTGAGGCTTGCGGCCTGTCTCTTGTCAGGGAAACCTTACGAATGCAAGGCATTTCAAGACAGTCTGCCGACATCATCATTGCGTCATGGAGAGATTCTACTAGGAAGTGTTACTGGTCCGCCCTCAAAAAATGGGTATCGTTCTGTATTAGGACAAAAACTGATCCAGTTCGAGCAACTGTCCAATCTGTAATTTCATGCCTCACTGAACAATTTCACAATGGCAGTGGATACAATAGCCTGAACACTTTACGCAGTGCCTTATCGGCAGTTGTACTCCCCATAGCGGGAATGACAGTTGGATCTCATCCCCTCGTCAAGAGATTCATGACAGGGGTGTTCAACCTACGACCCTTGACACCAAAATACTCGTGTACATGGGATGTTAAAGTAGTTTTAGACTACCTTAAAAATCAGGGTCCTAACAATAATTTGTCATTTAAAGACCTTACTATGAAAATGGTTGTACTTACTGCCCTCGTGTCGGGGCAACGTTGTCAAACACTGTCTTTACTCAACCTCGATTGTATTCAATCTACCACAACTGGTGTTGTTTTTGTCATTGATCAATTGATCAAAACCTCAAAGGTCGGGAAACAGAACACTAATGTTGTACTACAAAAGTATCCCCAAGACCAATTGCTCTGTGTTGTAAATTTGTTAACAGCCTATCTTCAGAGAACGCATGCCATACGAGGTTCCAAGAGGAAACTTTTCTTAAGTTATGTACCGCCACACAAAGAAGTTGGCGCACAAACTATCTCTCGGTGGATAAAAACCACCCTTGGAAATGCAGGTGTAGACACCCATATCTTTTCGGCTCATAGCACGAGATCAGCAGCGTGCAGTGCTGCTTATCGGCAGGGGGTATCGATGGCAAGCATACTGCGGACTGCTGGCTGGACAAATTGCTCCACATTTGCAAAATTTTACAATAAACCGGTCCTGGCCTCCAATTTTACCACAGCAGTTTTGGACTGCGCCACAGTACAGCAATACGATTAAAGCAGTCTCCGTTTTTATTGCATCAAACTTTACAGTGATAATGTGGTTTGCGGCAGAGCCAGACTGCCTGTTTAAGTTTCAGTAAACACTGTGCTCATTGCTGCTGCGAAGCTTCAGCAGAACTTGTATCAACATTTGCACATTGCTAATGTTGATACAAGTGTTGATATTTGCACATTGCTAATTTTGTTGGTTTATATGACCTTCCACGTTTTCAGGTCGAGTTTAACAAGTTGGAACCATGCAATATTACATGCATTGTCTGCTCTTGTTTTGCCGTCAACTTGTACTCTAAACTTCTCACGTAAGGCCGAAGTGCTATGTGATAGCGAGGTAGAATTCCCTAATTAAACGAAAGAAATGAAGTTTAATTATAATTCTATCGAGTCTATCACTAGCACTGAAGGACTTACGTACCCGCCCAGGGTATGACTGCAACGTTGCATGAATTATGTAAGGGTACCCATCCCTACGAATTGACGGCAAATCCAGCGGGACACCTCAAAATGCACTGAGGAACCTGTGCCTACGTGCGTGGTTATATAGGGACCTCCATTGTTTACTACAATAGGTGCTCTCGAGTGTGACGATACATTCCGGTGAAAGGTGCAATCTCACGTAAGTCCTTCAGTGCTAGTGATAGACTCGATAGAATTATAATTAAACTTCATTTCTTTCGTTTAATTAGGGAATTTTCAGCAAAGATATTTTATGATCACTGAAAAGATTCCACACTGTCCTCATCGATCTTTAGAGACGCAAGAATGAAAACTGAGAGTAAATATGAACGTGCTGGTAGCTTTTATTGATTCTCTGACGTTTGTGTGATTAGGGTACCGTTCGTATAGGGAAAGAAAATCCACTTTTATAAAAGAACTCACCTGGCATGCCTATTAAACTGGTGGTGATGTCCTTTTGAATACCGGTTAATATTGCAAGATATTGTTTAAGGAAAGAGGACAGGCTTTGATTTTTGAGGGAAACTGTGGGGTCAAACGATTGCTCGAGGTCACATTTCAATCTGGATAGATAAAAACTATTTTAGGAAGCTAAAACAAAATCCATGTGCTCCAGGGCTGTCCTAAACTACACAAACGGCCCTTGTCTCATTCCAACCCAGACCATGCCCTTGATTACTCTAAAAATAAAAATGTTTACCACAAAGCCAAATTTGCATATAACAGATCAAACTATACCCCAAAACTACTTTTTATCAAGGTTGGGGGATTCTAAAATGGCTCTGATCAGCAAGAGGCTCATCCGGAATTTGGTGTCACGTTTTTAGGAGAGGGACTGTTCGTAAACACAGGATTTCGATTGAAAGTTTATCCACCCTGCATGAATTTCGGAGGAATGAAGTTTGCTTTGATATAAATATCCCACTGATGTGTCCCGCTACAAGTCGGTGTGTGTCACCCCTCTACCGTTTCGTCATTGGCGTGTCTTCTTTAGTTCGTTCAATCCGAATGACGTGATTTGGTGGAAGAAGATGGCGTGACAGGAAACCTTTTGTTATAATTTCAGAATATCAGAAACGAAGTTAGGGAGTGAATCCTTTTGTACCCAGCTTGACTGTACATATAAGCCTGTACCAGGGAGACTCCAGCGAGATTTAAATTGTATTAATCACATTTAAATGAAATTGAATTTTAAAATAAAGATAACGCTATACTAGGTTTGTAAAATCAAGGATTGTCAAGAGTATGCACGGTTGTCTTGGACCGTGCATGATACGGACATTTTGCAATACGGATCGAGCTTCACTAATTCCAATCACAGAAATTCTCCTTCAAGTTGCTATCATTGACAATTTAGTTTTTAAAATTATTTGATTTGAGATACACTGTCGCCGTTGCGTCTCTGCTGCCTCTCAAATTGTCAGCCTACATGTTGTTGTCGCCCATCAGTCCTCCGTCATGAGCTGAAATCAGAAGCACCACAACAAGCAGGTTAGTGAGCAGGTATAGGCTTTACGGAACATGATGTATCAACTAGCCAATTCAGTCTCTCCGATAACGCTTCAAATACTACGTTAATTAAGTTGCAAAGTTATGTTGTCTCAACCGTATGGTTCCAACTACCTCTGAGTAATGACTGGTGCTCAGGGCGGCGACCGCTTATACCCCACGTCTCTCTCGTATGGACCATGTGCCCTTTGTTGACATCTAAACTGGCCTATATTCAACACTTCAACATTGCTACACTATATACACGGTCCATGACGACACATGAAAATGGAGGATGCAAGTTTTTGCAGACATTCACGTTCAGTGAATACGTGTGTAGAATGCATATGTAGAATCTCAATTACAGTTACACTATCAGACATGAATGCAAGGAAAAATGTGAATCCTATTGATATTCAGAACTTGTCATTTTTTACATTACGTAAAGCTATGCGGATTGTGCAACGCCGAATCTGTCTGGAAACTTTGCAGAACTTTTTTTTAATGCAAGGTTATTGTTAAGCTAACTGTGTATTGCGTATTAGGCCTATTGGTGAAATTAAGGTGTTTAATTAGATAATAACCCATGGAGTATAGTCGTGACAAATCCCATGAACAGGGCAAGCACAGTTGCATTAAAGACCAACTAAAACGCCAACTTGTTTTTTGACTTTTTTGACTTATCTGATAGTTTATGCCTCCCCAAAACTAATGTAACAAGTTTCATGATTCTGAAAAATAAAAAAAATGTTTTTGAGCCTTTTCTTTCTGAGCCACTTTGACTCGATTCAGAAAAGGCCGAGGTCAACTGCGTGCCGTATCGCGCCAGTATTGACGTATACGTGTAGAAACATATGACGTCACTGTATTATACGACAATGTTTTACGTAGATTTTTTTGTCTAAGGCTAGTATTACTTGCTGTGCTTTTTGCTCATGATTTAGGAGTAACACTGTGATAAACATATTTTAAAGTGTTGATATCTTTGTGAGACACATTAAGAATTGGGGTTGTAGGCTTGTTCTTGCTGAAAAGCTAGTTATGAGTCATACTTTCCTTTGTTTGCAGTCGGCTTTTATTGGGACCTGCGCGGTGAGTTGTGTGTGAGCTGATGCTATACTCTAGTCTGGCGACTTTGCTTATGCAGCCCTCATAAGGACCCGCACCTTCTCAGAACTATACACACAATTTCTGTTATAAGGTACCAGACTCAATCGCATGCAGCGCATGTGGTACCGTGCGTGTACAATGCATGTTGAGTCAACCAAGCGTGGATAGGAAGACGGCCGGGGCTCTGGCTGCTCGAGACGGCAACCGCATTGGACGTCGTCGCGGTGGTGCGCGTGAGTCCGGGACACGATTGGAATGCTCGGTGCCTTTAGAGTTGGAATGGCTCCTGCCTTCAAACGGAATTGTGCCTTCAAACCCAGCTGAGTTTTCATACTAACACTATTATCTATACAGTCTTTGGCGAAATGTTCTGCACATATTTTCGACCATTTCGACAGCCCAAAATCAGATATTGTATTGTCTACAAAGCGGACTCACTGTCGCCATTCAGCACTGAAAATCCCAGTAAGGTTAGGTCATGTTTTTTATCGCTGTTCCTCGTGCAACCCCCAACTACACACGATCGAGGCATAATGATTATCTCAGAACCATTCTCATACTGAAATAATATCAAAATTGGACAAAATAGACGGGAAAACGGAGGAGTTAGGTCGACAAAAACTCCTCCGTACGGACATGCATAGTGTTTGGCTGTAGCATCAACCGACTCTACACGTGTACGTCACGGGGTCACGTACATACATTTAACATACATAATGAGCTTTCGCGAAACAGGATAAATGGTTCAGAATAACAACCCCTTTTTTTCAAATAAAAAAATTCCTCTCGTCTGCAAACTAATCTCCATCAGTTAAAAGAGTATTTAAACTGTAGGAAAAGTCCAAAAAGTCAACAACAAAATTGGCGTTTTAGTTCCTCTTTAATATGGCCTCTTTGATTTAGTTCAAGGTTTGCACCAACTTTCTGTTCTTGATTAACCTGTTTGGGTTGTGCGACTCTCTTCAGACTCCCGTGCGACCTATCAGACTGCCGTGCGACTGCCATGCGACCCCCATGCCACCAATTCGAACTATGCGAACCGTGCGACAGCCGTATGGAAATTTTCAACATTTGAAAAAGCTCGCACGGGCATGCGACCCGTCCGATCAACTTCATTCAAATATTGACAGAATTTGCCCTATTGTTACGAACGAACAGAGCACAGTAATGTGCATATATAGCATGTGTAAGCAATAACTTTCGTAAGTATTCCAAGTTACATAGCTTGATCAACATCAGCACCTGTGTAACACGCATTTTTGTGACCACTGGTACGTGAGCATTTGCGATTTCACCATGGACCTGAAACTTGAGCAGAAGTAGCACCGTGTCGAAGTCTGCGAGGATCTCCGTCAACAGGCCCGGGATGACCCAAACTTCATGTCGAGGATCATCGGCGGTGACGAGAGTTGGGTCTACGGCTACGACCCAGAGACCAAACAGCAGTCTTCGCACTTGTGGAAGAGCCCGCAGTCTCCAAGACAGAAGAAGGCGCGTCAGGTCAGGAGCGCAACCAAGAGCATGAATTCCTCCCCCAGGATCAGACTGTCAACGCTGAGTTCTACTGCACCGTTCTGAAACGTCTGAGGGAGAACATTCTGCGCAAACGGCCTGAACTGTGGCAATTAGGTGCTCCAACATATGACAACGCGCCCGCTCACAGCGCGTTAAAAACGCGCGAGTTTCTCGCCGGCGCAACAACACAATCGTCGCTCCCCACCCCACCCCACCCCTACTCGCCGGATTTGCCTCCCTGCGACTTCTTTCTGTTCCCCAAAATGAAGTTTTGCGGTCCGTTTTGTGTCCAAAATGGACGCTTCGCTCTTTTACCCACCGCCCAAACAGAGCGCTGGGAACGTCTGATGCGCTTTACAAATTTTTGTGAAGCGCACGTCATTCTGGGTAGCGTACCATGCCAGTACCACCATTGATCTCCATTATATGGACTGGATAGGACACCGCGTCGTGTTCGTGCACGAATGCGCGGCCGCGCAATGGCGGCGCAAGAGGGTAACGCGCACTGTGTGTTCGCTTTATGTACTCAGTCTGGAATCTAAGTGGATTATTGAAAACATTCTTAGCCTAACGTTATGGGGAGTTTAAGCGCTCCCCAAAAAATCAGTACAAAAAGTGAATTGTTGTTTCATTTTTATCACACCTGTAAGTCTAAGTCATTAGAGCAGTTGTATAATACAAATTTAATAATCGTATTGAATATTATTCTGAAATGACATCGAATTTTTAATTCTGATGAGCACCCATTGTTACATGTATTATTTTATAAACTGAACACTCACAAAGAGAAAATGTATCGAGGTTCATTCAAATGTAACACAAATTTATTACAAAATGGAGCACAATTAGAAAGTAAAAGGTCAAGACAAAACTCGCTGGGAAATATGGAAAACTAATAATAAACAATCCTTCATCCTAAGGCACAACTAAAAGACTCATCAGGGAATGATTTTTGAACAGGGTATTTGTTTTGTAAGCTCATGTCTCGCTCGGTCTCCCTTGATTGCTGCTGTTAAAACGGGAAGACGATTTAATACCCCTCCCCCTCTCCCTCCCCCTCCCCCCCCCCCCACACGTGTGTAAATACCGGCAATCGCGGACTCCCTATTGTCCCTCTTTTGTTTGTACACCTCCCATATGCTTTGTACACGAATTTTAATCGTGGACATTCGGTCAATCGTGGACCCTTTGTCTACGCCCTGACTCTTTCGTCGCTAGTCCACGATTGCCGGTATCAATACACACCCACCCACACATAAAACGCACACACATCCGCGTTTTTGCATCCCTGTGGAGACATGGCATTGTTCTCCCCTTTGTCCCTGTACTTAAGCAAACCCCCATAGACTTTGTACACAAAATTCCTTGTGGAGACAACCTAACCCATAGAATTGCCCTGTGGAGACCTATTCAGTCCCTTTGTCTCTATTTATGTCTCCACAGGGTACGGTATATCTCTCCACATGCACAGCTACCGTAGTTACCATACCTTTCCAATCAAGAATGCCAATAACTTAAGTATGTTATAAGCGACCGGTCCTCGTATAAATTTCTTTATTTTTAATTGTGTTATTAAAGAAGTTTCGTTTATGTGCATTAGCCTTTTCTTTAGTTGTAACGTTATACATCAACGTTATAGACGCACCGTTAAATAATAACAATCAGCTTACCGGTACTTGTGAAAGGATGTTCCCTTTTCCCGACTCAAGTTTCCATCCTTTTCCGGGCAGTTCACTGCCGCGCACACATTAACCATTGTTCTTGTCTATTTTGACCAATTCGGTTGCGAAATCCATTTTTTTCCAACGAAAATGAAGAATTAAAGAAAAAAAGTCTTCCACTTTTTTCCGTTTGAAAGTACACACAACGCAGTCGCGTCACGTTCGTTCTTTACCCTAGTTTAAAACGCGCACTCGGGACGGCGTTTAGACGCGGTGTCCTATCCAGTCTATGTAATGGAGATTAATGAGTACCACGCAACACCGGTGGAACTTGTTGGCGATACGTGTATCGTGTGTCATCCTCGACTCCGTATAGGCGCGTGTGCGTTCCTTCACTAAGATCGAGCAAGGCATGGTGGGAAAACATGGTAACAAGGTTGATCGTGTGTGGCCGCCAAAAACCACCCCTGGATGGAGTCGCAGGTCACACAAAATCTATCCAATCAGAGCTCAAAGCGCATCAGACGTTCCCAGCGCCCTGTTGGGCGGTGGGTATACAAGCGAAAACGGACGCAAGACCGACCGACAACGCACTTATGGAAAGCCAGCTTGATTCTTTTGATTACTGAATTTATACAAGGGTTGACGGGATTTATAAAGCCAATGGAACTTACCATCTTGTCCTTGTGCAGCCTCCCCCCCCCCCCCCCCCCCCCATACCCCAGACCATTGCAATCGCGTTATCACAATAAAATGAATGAATCACGCCATTAATGGCAGTGCAGCGCATGGTCAGCATAAGTTGTTTACTGAAGGGACACCATATTGTAAAGTTACGTCTGATCTGCTTAAATGCTCAACGTCTCTCCATCGTATAGACCATGTGCTTTTTGAATTGTTGAGTGGTTTACTTGAATAAGTACTTTATTAGCATAGCTGCACTACGTCCATGACGACACATGAAAACGGTCTATATCAGAAGGATGCAACTTTTTGCTGACGCTCACGTTCAGTGAACACGTGTGTATATATAGAGTGTACTTGTAGAATCTCGGTTTGAGTTACGCTACTAGACATGAATGTAAGGAAAATGCGCATCCGATTGATATTTAGACCTTGCCATTTTTCACATTGTGTAATGGACTGTGCAAAGTCGAGTCTGTCTGGTAACTTTGCATATCTTTGTTAATGCATGGTTGTTGTAATTTAAGCGTTGTTTATATTGTGTATTATTGGTGTAATTAAGGTTTATAATTGGCGAATAATTTTATCACTCGGAGTACAACCGTGACAAATCCCATCGACTGCTGCAGCATTAACAGTGAATATTTGCAGTGAATTTTTATTATTTCGTTTGCAATATTGTGGCATACATGACCTCTTTGATTTAGTTAAAGGTTTATTCCAAAATCATTCGGTTCCTGATTCACTTTGGGGGTGGGTTAGTGGTTACTCCCCCCCCCCCAAAAAAAAAAAAAAACAACTACAACTTTTATGGATGTGTGGTATTATTCATAATCACTAAACGTAGGCCTATACACTAACATGATGTGCAGTGAACAGCAACTGAAACACTGTATCCATGGAAACTAAAAGCATTCCTTTAATTGTTGAATATTGCTTATTGTTGAATTGCTGATGAGTTAATTGTTGAATTAAAACAGTTCAATTATAAAAACCCTGAAAAGTGTCTTTTCTTGGAGAGACGTGTGTTATAGACTGGCGTAATTCGGTCACCGGTGCACGTCTATGCCCCCTCTGGCCTGTGAGAGACAAGAAGAGGGTCCCGAGGCCGAAGGCCTCGAGAAATAGGACCCTCTTCTGGTCATCACTCACAGTCCCTCGGGGCGCATAGACGTGCACTTCATTGTCAGTCCATTGTACAGTGTATACAAGGCTGAGTTCGGGCGAGCTGTTCTTGTTTGCTCAAGAACATCTCGTATCTTCGTTTGTGTCCCGGCCACTCGAACGCCCAAGAACGTCTGATAGCCAAGAGCGCCATCTATTGCTGTAACCACGCAAAATGTAATGGCTGCGCCAGGCTGCGCCAGGCTGCACCCATGGATACGTACGTTATTCATGCATTCGTTTCAAAAACCTGAATTTCAGACGCAAAATAATTTAAAGGAAACACGATTTAGGATTTATATTGCATTATTTCTGCTTAAAACAACGGTATTATCTTGACAATGATATTTTGTGTTTAGAGACAATTATTTCCCAGATTAAATATGAGAAAACAATTTTTGAAAATGTTTGTCCAAGCTACTCCGCCCCCTGAGTGGGACCCTCATTAACATAAGTGTGTGACGTAGATCGAGGCACATTACCCATTCATCACGGGTATGCATTGTGTGTACATTGTACGGCGAAAATTCTTCGTCCAAAATCTAAGCAAAATGTTGTGTTTTTCGGCCATGCCGATAAGGTGTGTGGCTGCTGGGTGCAGCAAAACAACGACGGGTGGAGTAAGCCTTCATTTATTTCCAACTGAAGCATAATATCGGAGAATTTGGACGGCGAAAGTGAAGGTGACCAGAGCAAAGAGTTCCGGCCCCAGCAGCTTTTCAGCGTTATGTAGCGACCACTTTGAGCCGTCGTGTTTCGGATACTGGTATTTTCAAATCCTTTGGGATGACCATTAAAAATATGCTCAAGTCCACTGCCATCCCAACAAAGTTCCCAGATGTGAGTAAGATAAAGGCGAAAGCAGTTAAACGGCCCATTCCCCGAGGAGCCTTCGCTAAAAGGGAGAAAATCAGGGTAAGTTCGATGTTAGTTGTTGTTGCAACTTACGAAATTGCACGTGTAGACCAAGTGTGTGTATACGGGCCGGGTCCAGACTATTAGGCCGTGGGCCAAGGCCCAAAAAGAGCTTCTTTCGTAACGTACCTAAGGAGGATGATTTCTTTTTGGTTTGTTCAATAGAAATAAATATCAAAGATAGTATTTGGGTTGTTCTTAGTTGTGAATCTTGTTTGTTAATGAGCACAACACTCTCAAACTTTTGAATTAAATCGATTTCTTCTCACGGAAAGAGGCGGAAAAGTGACTAGTCTGGCGCAGTTCACCGTGTGTATGTGACGTCTGGGAGCCATACAATAGTCTCCATAGTACCGCTCCGTTGTTTACGTAAATTCAGCAACCGCAGGAGACTACGAGAGAGCGACGCATAAAAGAGCGGTTCTAACGTGGACTTCGGCGATATTTCTTACAATTGTCGACCTGACTGAGGAAAATTAAAACTTCAAAACACAAAATCTGGGACAGAATGTGTCATAGCTCTTGCAGGTTTCCTGAGTTTGAAAAACATTTCTTTAGAAATACGTCAAAACAACGAGTGTTTGAGGCCGTTTGTGTCATGTTTACTTCGTACATCAGCTGCTTGGGTGCACGCACAGTATATGCACCCTCAATTTCAGGTCGCTGACGCAATACTTTCAAGCAAGGCTGTAATGAAGGTGAGGTTATTTCCCCCATATATTATCGATAGATTAATGCAATGGTCAGGCATGTTTTGGTTGATTTTTCAAACTACATACAACGAAGACTCGGTCCCATGTATTCATGTGCATCATACATGTAGGCCTTTGCAAGGGCCCTAACGTTATACAAGTTACAACTTAATACAAGGATTACTAGCAGAACTGCATTTTCGTCTGCAGGTCGATCTAGTGTTGGTCGAGACTGCTGTCATGGTCATTATGGCAGTGTTCTTTTTAAAATGAAATGTTGGGAGGTTAGTATTTAGTCTATTTTTGGGGTTTGTGGGGGGGGGGGGGGGGGGGCGGCGGGTGTGTTCTGTTGAGAAAAGGTCTTACACACTGTGTAAAGTCGTCACTTTATGAATGTTTTGTTTTCAAGGGACACTAGTTGAATAGGAAAGAATGTAGTATTGAGACGCCATTGTGTTAGTTATGTACAATGTCTATGGTGACTCATGACCATTTTTAGAAATTTTCTGTCCCAAATTCATAGTTTGTTTTTCCTTTTCAACATATATCTGCAATGACTATCCATCATTGAAGTAAGATATGGTGAAAAAAAGTAGCGGCAGGACGTTGCATTATTTCCGTTGAATATTTTAAATAATTCCAAAAACAATGAGCCAAACTGTTGCACCCTTTAACCACCCCGCCCCTAAAACAAACCCACATTGGTCGGGTTGATTTTGCACAACATAACATGTTCCAGCAAGTTGTTTCCAATAAATTTGCCTGACAAGTTCAACATTTTCCAATAAATTTTGTTAATTGGCCTTTATCAGGAGTTTCAGGACATCCTGGAGATATTAGCAAACTATATCAACATCTGAGATAAGGACCCAACCATCTTGAATATTGATTTTACATGTACATGTATTTATAATTGTTTTCCCTTTTTTCAGCACGAGGGGTCTACCACCAGTCACTGAAGGACAAAAGATCTTTCAAAAGGGCCCATAGAAATTTCACCAGCATGATCAACGCAGAAAAAACTTTTGTGCACGCCTTTTTGTGCATGCCCTGTTGGACATGCCCTGTTGGACTTCACCAAGGACTGGATCGACTGGGCACTCCATTTATTCATCAAGGAAGAAAGGCACTGACGAGGCGGCCCTGATGAAGCTATTTGGATTTTGAGCAGACATTGGAGCTAAAGTAATTTTCCTTCGAGAAAGTGTCTTCCATTACTTAACGTGACCAAATGCAAGTGCTACTAAGGGATCTCTCTCTTAATATGCCATCAACTATTACGTAATTTAAGGCCACTCATTCTTCAGTCTTGTTTCTTGATGGACAATACAATGTGTGATATTCACTCAAAGTTTTAAATATCGGTGACTGTTTTATAACTTAATTATGCCATTCTTCAACTGGAACTGTAAGGTCTGAGAAGAACAGTGGACCGTGGCCATCTATTTTTTTAAATTAATGTTGCAAGATAACGGTCAGTGCCCAATTTTTTTCCAATAACTGTTGGAAGTGAATTTTCAATTCAAGACTGAAAGGAGTAAACAATTCTGATTTCATATTTTCAATAGCTAAAATCACTTTCCAAAGTGTTGTACTTTGCAATTCTTGTTTTAGTAAATACATGTACTAATAACGAATGAACAAAAAAGAAATTGCTGACAAATCACAAAAGGTAACATGTTCATATATTAACAAATTTATTCTTGTCCATTCCATGATCAGCATGTGAAATTTGAGAAATTACACTTCTAAGTTCTTTTCAATAAATTGATAAAAAGGAAAAATTGTACTCAATCTAACACTCTTGCAATACAGGTGTAATTTTACAAGGGGTGATTAGTCTGTCTGGAAACACCCCCCCCCCCCCCCCCCAAACAAACGTTTTTGTTCAGGGTACTGAACAATTTTTTTTTCTAATGCAATGGTTAAAAAAAGTAAATTTAAGAACAATTTGAACTATACTTTAAAGGTTTAGCGTACTTGTTCATCATGCATGCTGCTCTATAGCAAATGACGAGTTTCATTAGAATACTTCAAACTTAAGTTGTCTTTTTAAAATGAGGTAGAATGACAGGGAACAGGTGTGTACATCTGTATACTGATAAGACTACTATAAACAATAAATCCCTCAGGAATATTCTGATATGAAGCACAAGTTCAATACATATTTGCTTTCTTTTTAAATATTTTAAACTACACTAAAAACACAGAAAGCATCTTTAACTATAGTAAAGACAATTAAGATGAACATAATGATTACTAGAACAGCTCAGTCTCACTTAAATGTTTGCTTTGGTTCTCATAATGAGCTAATATAGCTTGTAGTACTAGTAGTAAAAATGAAAATGTGCACCCATAATACTTAACCCAGATTCCTCGTAAAAATGTATGGCCCCCACGAGCTATAATTTCAAAACGTTGTCAGGCATGGTTTCATTAATACTAATTTAATTTTTTTTTTTTTTTTTGGGGGGGGGAGGGGGGGGGGGTTGGTTCTGTACTCGTTCCTTCTGACCTGATTTTCATAAAATTCTTTGAAAAAATACATGTCTTTGGAATTATGCGTAAATTGTTCAATATCGTAAACAAATTTAAAATTGATTTGTTCGGATAAAGCTACCGCCCTTCCCCCATACAAGTATGCCTTAATTTTACTTACTACTGAATGAAAGTCTTTATATCTTGTTAACAAATAATATTACTGGTCGAGATGCCTGGCTTACAATTTTAATAAAGTAATGAAATAAGTGATGAAATCCAGCACTTGTTAACGCGGCCGCGGATAGACATCCGCAGTCGCCGCTACTGAACGAGCGATCTCGGCGAAATTGCTGTCTAGTTGTTCCCCCTTTGCACACAGTGTGTCACCTTGTTCCATGACGTTTCAGTAAAGGGGAACACTTTTTTCTTTGGCAGATTGTGCAACATGTATTATGCACCGAAATCACTAATGCATGTTGTTACCAGACCTTCACTTCCTGAATGTGTCATTGTTAATTTCATGTTTGTGTGATTAATGCATTTTGTTCCCTTTCTGAATGCTTGTTGCTATTGTACATAGAACATTGTGATGTTGCATCAAAATTTAGGCCCCTAACAAAACTTTTTGTACTTGTGGCCTGGTAGGAAGATAGAGGGCGCTGTTCTGGTTGAACTCGACTTCATATTGACACACAAACTGTAGTCAATATAGAAGTTACAGAAATAAAACAGGGTCCATAAAAAGCCTTCCTTTTTCACTTCACAGCTCCGTACCTGGTATCATTTGGCGATCTTGCCAGGACCTACAAAGTGAGGTGAGAGTTCAGAAGGAAGGGCCATAGAGTAGCCGGACCACTGTGTACAACTGACCGACAGAGAGGGGTGCAGACACTTGGGACAGACACTGGTGCGTAAGCTGAAGAATAGGAGTGAAACACTGATGTATGTGTGACCAGTCGGGTTGTCTCACTCACCTTTAACCCGACAGGTCCCATTATATCGTGACGTTTGTAATATGTTATCACGTCTTCCGTATCGTGTCCGTCATGTCCGTTTGTTACATAAAATAATTGTCCGGCTAGCGCCCTCTCGTGGCCAACTTAACTTTCTCATGCATGGACAGCGCCCGCACATTTGGTCGCCCGCTGCGTTTGAAAATTATAGTAATCACGTGCTGGAGTTCATTTACATACCGCGCTTTGTTAAATATTTAGTATGCATTCCTGACATAGTTTTGTAGTTTACCTGTCGGGCAGAGCTGCGTTTTTCCTTTGATTTCGATCCACTCTTGCCTTGCGTGGACACCAGCAATTTGGCAGCAGTGCACTCACACATACCATAATTTTTGGGTGCGGTTCCCGAACGGCAGCAACGCCAACAATTTATCGGCCTTGCCGATCACAGGCAATTGCTGTATCTATACCTGCTCCGTTGTTTCAACGTGGACATTGGATGGCATGAGCGTAGTCCAGCCCAAGTGGTAAGTAATGACCCTTGATTATATTAATTTTAATATTACTGTTCTATTTGTATTTTATGCCATGCATCACTCCGAGGTGCTAAATTTGACACTTATTGTGCACTTCTAGGTGCCTGTATATAGGTAGCGATTGCACCTACCGTGCTGATTTGGCACAAGTGTGCGTAACACTCAAAAATAATTAAAATAAATCTACTTCAAGGGCTATTTTCAAGAGTTGATAAGACACAAATATGGAAAAACCGGAAGGTCAAACTGGAAGTTTGGTTGACATTGGCAGGCGAGTGGGGCATAACTACACAATTGTGTAGTAGCGTACGCTTGCTGCGATATCCTACGCGAATGCTTCATATTCAGTTGATCCCACCATTAAAGTCATGGCTTCTCATGGACAATTCCAATGTTTGAATACGATAGGAGATGTAATGAGAATGATTCACATTTGTTCGTAATCAATCATAATTTTATCGTGGAATTGTTGGAATAAATGTATTATGGTCAAGAAAGTGTATTTTTGGACTAAAAACTGCAATTTGACCTGACCTTTGTAAACACAAGATTCCTCATTTCTGATTGGTCATGCAATTGCTACGTAATTTTACACTTAAGGTGCAGTCAAGGAAACCTCGTTTTTTTCAACACTCAGTATTTAGCACTTTTGCCTCTAGAGTGTGCAATGACCGGGAAGTCTGAAAACTATCGCGGTTGCGTAGTTTGTACCTTCAGATTTTAGGCCGTTATAAAATCAAACGCGGCGATTTACCTGCTATCCTTGTAATAGCACTCACGACGTGAGTACTAAATTATAGCTGTTAAGTTGCCATATTTTCTCGTGACATTTGCAAATTAATTCAGATTTCCTGATCATAGTGGCTAGAAGGATTGTGTAATCTTATTATAAACGTTCGAACAGTTTTCCACCCTTTTGGGGGCTCTGGGAAAACAACTATTTTTAATATGTATATTTTCATGTGCCTTTGCCCTTAAAGCGAAACTATTACAATCTCTTGCTAAAACGGGAACGCTCAATTACTGGTGTTGCTAATTTCTTGTTCAAACTTAGTATTTGAAATGGACTTTCCCACTTTCCAAGAATATTGGTTTTGTTTAAACATACAGTACACTTTCAGAAAATTCTTGGATTGCTGCCGGTATATTACATTATTATGTAAATATTACACTTTCTGTATTCAAATACTGCGTTACAGACGCTATGCCATTGCGAAAGCAGAAATAACATTCTTATTCTTGCATTAACTATTGCAGTGACTACCGATTTTATAAATCGGCAACACAGTAAAACAATTTCCCTTATTGATTGAGGTGTTCTATTTGGAGATATTGTTTTATACTAAATATATGTTCATTCAAAATTCGTTTAAATGAGATACTGGGATAATATAGTGATAGTGGCTAACATAAATTTGGCCCATATACTTCGATCACAAATATTATTTTGCAAACAATTGGTAATATATTATTTACTATCTTATATTTCAGATCTTTGGATAGATATACACCAGTCCCATTTTTGACTGTCGTTCTTGTATACGTTCTTTTATACTATACGTTCTTTAATAACCATACTATCTGTGGCTATTCACCATAACCATCGACTTTATTAAGCCACCGATATACACATAGACTTCATTTAGGAGTCGACCATATTTTGTATATAAATGTAGCTTATTGTAAATAAAACTATTTGTGTACAGACAAACACAAATTCGTGCTTCCACACCCGATTCAATTTTTTAGTAGTGGTAACCGCTCGGTTGTGCAGAGAGTGTGCGATCATTAATTTGTCATCCTTCTCCCTTACACTCTCCCCGGTTACATATGCAGACCAAGATGGCGTCCACAGAGAAGTTGGAGAAGTTGGAGGCAGCGGTGAAGGCCAAACTCTATGGCCTATCCAAGGAGCAGTTGCTGAATGTGACTGACCACTTGAAGATTAGTGATGGAATGGGTGAGAAGGAACGACATGGTCTCATCAAGCACATCAACAGATATTTGGATGGAGAGGATGTAGAGAGACAGGATGATCATGGACTGGAAATTCTGCAGGGACTCAAGGAACACATGGATGGGTTTGACAGCCCCTCGAGTACAACTAACACCGATGACCAGGGGAAAGTGGATCAAAGGGCCACGACCCTTGACCTCACATGTGCACCAGCTGTTCTTGCCCGACGAGAACTAAAAATATATGGTCAGGTTGGCTCCCCCGGGCAAGCAGACAAGTTGTCCTTCAACAGCCTAGCCAGACAGATTGAAGATGCTCTTCAGAAGGGGTACAAAGCGAGATAAATCATCTCTGCTGTGACAAGAGCAGTGAGCCCTGGTTTACCGCTACGCAGCTACTTGGAGGGAAGATCAGGAATAACCCTACCTCAACTTCGCCGTGTCTTGAGGGCACACTACAAGAAACGAGATGCGATCGACCTGTATCAAGAATTGACCGCTGCATTACAGCAACAGAAGGAATCACCCCATGATTTTTTCATGCGTGCCATGAGTCTCCGTCAGAGGGTGATATTTTCATCCCAAGAAGATCAGTCACCACTGAAGTATGACACCGATCTTGTGCAGAGTACATTCATGCAAACCTTGATGACAGGCCTGACAGGCAGCCTCAAGGGGGAAATGCGGCAATACCTTCAAAATCCCAACATTACAGACGAGGAATTGCTTGAGAAGTTGAGCATGGTCGTGAGCTTGGAGGAGAAACGGGCAGAGAAAAGGGGGCCTAAAACTAAGGTCAATACTGTGTCAGCTTCAGATGATGAGCCAAAAGCAAAGATGGCCGAATCTAACCAGATCAGGCAACTGGCTGCAGGTCTACAGGAGTTGACTGCCTGTGTGGCTTCCCTCCGCGAAGCAATGAGTCACCCACAAATGCAAACTCCATGGAGGCAACAGGAGAAGACAACCAGAGAGAGAGGGTGCCCCACGTGCCGAGAAAAAGGAGTTGGGAGTGAGTGCCGCCATTGCTTCAGGTGTGGTGGTGACAATCACATTGCTCGTGGTTGTTGGTCGGGAAACGGCGCAAGGTTGCCTCTGGGGGACAAGATGTAACCTCTAGAAGAAGAGAGTCCCAAAATCCACAACTTACAACGCCATCCCCATTGTCTTCAATAAACAAGGGAATGATTTGTCACATCACTCCACGGGTTCACAACAAACTCACTCAGCTAGTAGGAAACAAGTGTCTTGTGAACTGCACCATAGAGAGACAACAAGCTCAAGCATTATGGGACACTGGCGCCCAAGTTTCAATAATGTCAAAGAAATGGCTCAAAGAAAACATCCCAGAAAAGCCGATGATGGATATCGGGCTTCTGATGGCATCCGACCTTCAGCTAACGGCTGCAAATGGAACATCTGTTCCCTTTGATGGATGGGTAGCAGTTGATGTGAAGTTTCCAGAACAAAACCAGACAAGAAGTCCCCTGATCGTTCCCTTCCTTGTAACGTCTGATGATCTCCCGGAACCCATTATTGGGTATAACGTCATTGAAGAACTGATTCGCCAGTCAAGCGATGATGTAGCACTGCAAAAGTTGTTGGTGTCATCTCTACCGAAACCAAAGAGGGGCAACACCAAGGCAGTTATTGACCTCATAAGGAGTAATGATCCTGATGATTTCTGCCAAGTGAAGTCAGGGAAAATGGCTGTTACTGTACCCCCTGGCCAAACAGTCAATATAGACTGCAGAGTGCACACCGGACCAGTCAATAATAGTATAATCACTCTCTTCGAACCTGAAGCTGACAGTTCTGATATCCCAGGCCCACTATTCCTTGATGAGTGTGTAGTGAATATTGGGAGAGGGTCATCAAGCAGGATCAAGATTCCTGTGCATAACGCAACGACCAAGAATATCGCGATAAGGGGGCGGACAACATTGGGACGACTCCGACTGGTGCGGTCAGTCTGCACAGGAAAATTTCCACTTCCATCAGAGGACATACCAACACCAAATGTTGAAACGGTACAAGTTGGCATTGCCAAGATGACAACCTCTGATGATAGCAGCCAACGACAAACCCCTCCAAATGACCATGAACAATGGGATCCCCCATTTGACCTCGGCAACCTCAGTGATCAGCAGAGGGCAGCAGTCATGCAAATGCTACGTGAAGAGTCGGCCACCTTTGCCAAAGACGACAAAGACATGGGATCTATTGACGGACTGCAAATGAAAATCAGATTGACGGATGACATCCCGGTCCAGAAAACATATCAGTCAATACCAAGACCACTGTACCAAGAAGTCCGGGCGTACTTACGAGATCTCATGAAAAGGCAGTGGATTGTCCGGTCGGAGTCTCCTTATGCAGCGCCGATAGTCTGTGTGAGAAAAAAAATGTGGAGGTCTACGCCTATGTGTAGATTATCGGGAGTTGAATAAGAAAACCATAGCTGACCGGCAACCAATCCCAAAGATTCAAGACGTACTGGATAGCCTTGGGGGAAACCGATGGTTTTCAACATTGGATCAGGGTAAGGCGTACCATCAAGGGTATATAGCAGAAGAGAGTAGACCACTGACAGCGTTCGTCACTCCTTACGGTCTCCATGAATGGGTCCGTATTCCGTTTGGGTTGAAGAATGCCCCAGCTGCATACCAACGATGTATGGAGAACGCGCTGAACGGCCTGAACCATGACATCTTTGAAGTTTATTTAGATGATGTCATCGTTTTCAGTGCTACTTTCGAAGAGCATGTGGACAACCTCAGAAGAGTCCTCCAACAACTCCGCCAACATGGTATGAAACTGAAAGCTTCAAAATGCCATCTCTTCCAAGACAAGGTCCGCTACTTGGGCCGGATCATCTCTGCGGAAGGATATAAACCTGACCCGAAAGAGACGGAAGCACTCCAGAAATTGAAGGAGAAGACTCCAAGTACAGTAGGGGAATTGAGGAAGCTGCTCGGTTTGACTGGGTACTATCGCCGTTATCTGCGAGATTACGCAAAACGTGCCAGACCATTGTTTAAATTACTCACTTCAGACCAGAAGGAGAAGGGCACAACACCGCACGAGGGCAGACAAAACCGAAGACAGAAGAATATTGGCAAGGGCGGACAAACGCCGTCAAGTATGCTAATTCAGTGGCTACCACATCACCAAGAAGTAGTAAATTCTTTCCTTGATCTCTCTGCAGCATTCGACACTATAGACTATGATGTTTTATTCCACCGCCTTCAGTCCATCGGTGTTACTGGTCCAGCCCTGCAATGGATTAGATCATATATATGTCATCGAACACAGACTGTGAACATCAATGGATCTTTATCATCTCCCATCTCACTTTCTTCTGGCGTCCCTCAAGGATCAGTATTAGGTCCCTTATTCTTCACAATATACTCCGAGCCTATTGCCGCTATTGTACGGAGGCATCAACTTCAAGTTCATTGCTATGCAGACGACACACAGATATATGGATCGTTTCATCTAGGAAACCAAGACGACGAACATTCCGTGAGACAGCGTATTGAACAATGTGTTTGTGATCTTAAGCAATGGATGACCAGGAATAAATTAAAATTTAACGACGACAAGACCGAACTTCTAATTATCACTTCCAAACGTAGCCAGGATAAAATCAGATGCAACCAGATGCAATTTGGGACTTCTAATATTCAACGTTCTACGACTGCACGTAATCTTGGCATCATGTTTGACAGCACGATGTCAATGGAATCGCATGTCAAGAAAGTTTGCCAAACGTCATACTACCATATTAGAAACATCAACAGCATCCGCCGAATCCTGACTGATGAGTCGGCTGCCATCCTTATCCATGCTCTCGTGACATCAAGGTTGGATAATGGCAACTCACTTCTGTTTGGAATCACCAACACTCTCATGTGCAAACTTCAACATGTTCAAAACACTGCGGCTCGTGTCTTATCCCGAACACGGAAATTTGACCACATTACTCCAGTCCTGAGAAATCTTCACTGGCTTCCAGTCAAACTGAGGGTTGCCTTCAAAATAATCCTACTTACCTGGAAAGCCCTCAATGACAGCGCACCAACATATCTGCAGGATCTCTTCACCCAGTATTCCCCTAATCGCCACCTAAGGTCATCTGACAAACATCTTCTTGTGACACCAAGAACTAGAACATCGTATGGGGACTATGCCTTCTCAGTTGCGGCGCCCACTCTATGGAACTCTTTGCCTCAGGAAATTCGTAGCTGTCAATCTTTACATACCTTCAAATGCCTTCTTAAAACATTCCTGTTTAACTCAACTTATAATTAGATTGCTGGTTTTGTTTCAAGTATACATACATGTACATGTATATTTAACTATTTGTAGAGTTCTGGACAGTTTCTTTTCTTCAAGCGCCTCGGAATATGTCTACATAGATAGATGGCGCTTTACAAATGCTTGTATTATTAGTATTATTATTATTATATCCTGATTTTGAGTTACCCTTCATCCTCCACACCGACGCCTCCCAAAAGGGATTGGGAGCAGTTCTGTACCAGAAGCAAGGCGATAGAATGAAGGTCATTGCTTATGGGTCTCGTGCTTTGACGACAGCAGAAAAGAATTACTTCATGCATTCCGGGAAGTTGGAATTTCTGGCCTTGAAGTGGGCGATAACAGAGCACTTTCGAGACTACCTATACTATGCAAAGTCCTTCACGGTATACACGGACAACAATCCACTAACCTACATTCTGAGCACTGCAAAGTTAAATGCCATCGGACATCGCTGGGTTGGTGAACTCGCAGACTTCAATTTTTCCATTAAGTACAGGCCTGGGAAAGACAATGGTGATGCTGACGCTCTGTCCCGGATGCCAGTTAAACCAGAACAACTGGAAGATGTCTGTACAGAGGAAATCTCTCCTTCAGTGATGGAAGCAGCTATTGAGGGGATTCAGATGAAACAACAGGCAGATTACTCACTAGCCGACACACTTGCAGTTGACCCAAGTGTTGTAGACCAACTTAATGATGAGTTGACCATCGATAGTAAGCCATTCAACCAAACAGAGATAAAAGATGTCCAACAAGCAGACACAGCAATCAGCAGATTCATCCGGTACAAAACAAAAGGGAGATGGCCGAGCTACCGTGACCGAGAAGGGGAGGAACTGGACACCAGAACCATGATGCACGAGTGGAAAAAACTTGACATCGGAAATGATGGCATCTTGCGGAGAAATACTAGAACCAGGTCGCAATTAGTCATCCCTGAGAAGTGGCGATCCCTAGTCTGCAGGGAACTTCATGATAAGATGGGCCATTTAGCCGCAGATAGAGTTCTTCATCTTGCAAGGCAGCGATTTTACTGGCCTCACATGGAAGAATACATTGAGAACTATATCACCAGGCAGTGTAGCTGTGTCAAGCAGAAACGCCCAGCAAGACCAACTAAAGCACCAATGGTCAGCATAACCACAACCGAACCATTTGAACTGGTTAGCATTGACTTCCTTCACTTGGAACGCAGCAAGGGTGGTGACGAATATATATTAGTGGTGATAGACCACTTCACAAGGTTCGCCCAAGTATACCCAACATCTAACAAATCCGGACGCACAGCAGCTGACAGGATCTATAATGACTTCATCCTCAAGTTTGGTTACCCAAAACGACTTCACCATGATCAACGGAGAGAGTTTGAGAATCATTTCTTCAAAAGATTGGGGCAGTTGTCAGGTGTCGATGGCTCGCACACCACTCCATATCACCCGCAAGGGAATGGTCAAGTTGAGAGATTTAATCGCACGTTCTTGTCCATGTTACGAACCTTATCTGAAGACCAGAAGCATGATTGGAGACGCCATGTGAATAAGGTGGTTCATGCATACAACAACACTCGGCATGAAACAACTGGTTTCTCACCACACTACCTTCTCTTCGGACGATCACCACGACTTCCAATCGATCTTGCTTTTGGACTGTCCACGGATCAGCCCGATGCAGCCAAGAGCCGGGTTGAATATGTGAACAACTGGAAGGCACGCATGACTGAAGCTTATGACCTCGCAAGAAAGAGTGCAAAGAAGTCTGCAGAGAAAGGCAAGACGTACTATGACAGAAAAGCTGTTAACACGTCTCTCTCTTCAGGTGACCGAGTTCTCGTAAAGAATTGTGTTCCACCAGGGGGTCCCGGAAAGTTGCAGTCATACTACGAGGACAAGGTTCACGTTGTTCTTGCTCAGAAAGGTGACTTACCAGTATATGAGTTGGCACCAGAAGATGGAATCGGACGAACCAGGACACTTCATCGAAATCTACTCCTGCCATGTGACTTTCTTTCTAGTGATGTGCCCAGAGTGTCAACGGGAAATTCGACTGCAAAGGGACCTGTGACAAGGCGAACAGTACCGGTATGCAGACAGAGAAAAACAACCAGTGATAGGAATCTCAAGGATTCTGATGACTCTGATGAGGAAGAGGATGATTACTTACAAGAATATCTTGAGGTGTTGAAGTTCAACCTGGGTTCTACACAGGAACAGCAGTCCCGTGGTGCTACAATACCGAATGATGATGTTCCACAGACTAGCCACCCCTCAGACGTACCACTGGCTGAGTCTGACTACACCAGTCCTGAAGATGGTCCAGACCACGACGCTGGCAAGGATGGAGTAACAAAGGTTTTCTTATTCCCACAGCCCTTGACCCAGCATGTGACCCGGCCTGTGACCCAGCCCGTGACCCGGCCTGTGACCCAGCCCGTGACCCAGCCTGTGACCCAGCTTACGACCCAACCCATAAACCAGCCCATGAGTCAGCCTGTGACGCAGGCTGTAGCCGAGAGACGGTCGACACGGCAGCGCCAACGACCCAACACCTTTTGCTACCAAAAGATGGGTTCCCCGGATGCTGCATGTATGCCTGTGATGATAGAGCCACAACATCCTTCGACAATACAGGTAAACCAACTAACGTATCCAAACCCGTTCCTGTATGGTGTACCACAGCATCCACGGTGGATGCCCACAGCTTCGACGTTCCTGTATCAGCCGCAAAGTATGACTCTTCATCCGTGGGGCAAGGAAACTGCAGGCTGCCAAGCAATCGGCACTGACCCAAGGTGTGCCGTAGGAATAGCAGGACAACAGTGGAGACCACCATGGCAAGGTGCCTGCATGTAAATAATGCACCTACATAAATGAAATTGTTGGAATAGTAAACACAGTTTTTAATGACTGTATGCTGATTGTACAAATGACAGTGCAAGTATGGCAACACAGGGGCAGGAGATATGACTGAAGTGCTGCAGCAGGGACAAAGAGCACCACACAGAGCGCCAGAGACAGTGGTTTAGTGTGTCCCCCAGTCAAGAAGCCTAACCGTGCCACCAGACAGTTGTACAATTAGGCTGCTACATCTACTACATACAGGAGTGTGTCACTTCAAGCCCATTTTGTGATGTGCGTGCATACCACGTATAAAACCCGAGAGGATTCAGGCCGGTACCACCTGTGATCACCTTGGATTTTACCCGCCAACTACTCTAAGAGAACATTAGCAGTAGATGATGGACCGAGAACTATTACTCGAGAATTGGGCAATGAAGCTTTGTTCAGTGGAATGTGCAGTTTAAAATTGATATTGTGTAATGTCGGGGACGACATCTCTTTAAGATGGGAAGTGTGTTACCAGACCTTCACTTCCTGAATGTGTCATTGTTAATTTCATGTTTGTGTGATTAATGCATTTTTTTCCCTTTGTGAATGTTTGTTGCTATTGTACATAGAACATTGTGATGTTGCATCAAAATTTAGGCCCCTAACAAAACTTTTTGTACTTGTGGCCTGGTACGAAGATAGAGGGCGCTGTTCTGGTTGAACTCGACTTCATATTGACACACAAACTGTAGTCAATATAGAAGTTACAGAAATAAAACAGGGTCCATAAAAAGCCTTCCTTTTTCACTTCACAGCTCCGTACCTGGTATCAATGTCATGTCTGTCCCCTCTAGGCCAAGAGTTTTAGTTAAAACCTGGAAATAGCTCATAACAAGCTGAATTGTTCAGGATAGGTCCAGTAATATAAGTAGATTAACATACTACAAGTCCCCAAAAATCCCCCTTGAGGGTGCACTGCACTAATTTATGTCCGAATTTATGCGCCAGCTCATCAACATAAAATGTATACCCACAACTTTTTTTGAAAAAAGGAGAGTTTGTGCCTCCAAAAATTGTAGGATTGTGTAAACATAGCCCAGCATCAAAACTCCCTGGTTTCTGGGCTTCCATCTGTGTGCAGACTTGATAAAATTACTGTTGAAAAATGGGTCCTATTTGCCCGAGAAAGTGGAGGGATGCCGTGTTAAAAATGGCTGTTGATCGGCTTGGGAAATAGGACTTTTTGGAGGTGGGTTTGTTTTGTGTCAATAATTTAAAATGTAATTGGTTAACCCCCCAAAAATAGAAAAGAAATGGACAGACAAAAGATCAGACAATAAGTGGCATTTGTTTGTGTAGACCCCAGTGATGCTGGGGTGCAGGTTATTGGGCCCTGAACTTTGTTGATTTTACACTGTTGTCAATGGAGCTGGAATTAGTGTGGTGCACCCTATATCAAAAAGGCGGCTTCCATGTGCACATGTGGAGGGGATTTTAAAATGGCTTCTTTTGTTTACATGCAGTCGTAGCAGTGCTGTCGGGATAAAAACAAACTTCAGAGACAGTTTTCTTCATTACAATGACCCATTTAGAGACATTTAATTGGCAACATCAGGTAAACTCAATAATTAATAAGCATATGCAGTTGTTTTTTTAAATCATGCACACGATTTTGCAGCGGTGTTGTTTTCTTTATCCGGAGCTGCCAAAAAGTGGGGGATGGAGGGGGGGCATGGGGGAAGGGGAAAATCCCCCTCCCCTCCCCCCCCCCCCCCCCCCCCGTTTCCGCCGACAGTAGTGGCAGGTTATGGCATGTCCATGATGTGTGTGAATCGCTTGGCCTGGAATTGCCCTTTCCACACGCCCCACCCACGCCCCGCACACCCCCATCCCCCCTTTCTAGAGGTGAAATAATATTTAGAAGTATAGTCAAATGTAGTAAAATGGCCTATGTATTTAATAATAATAATACTAAGCATTTATATGGCGCTATACGAAGAACAGAGCGCCTAACAATACTGGGAGGGAGAAAAATAAACATGAACACAAAAAAAAGCAAACCAACGACTACCAACTAACGAAGGAAAACAGCATAAGCCCCATTAAGAAGGTTCTGGGAATAGAAATGTCTTGAGGAGACGTTTGAAAACAGGCAACGAAGCAGCTCCTCTTAGACTTGTGGGGAGCGTTTCCACAGGCGGGGCGCTGCAACTGCAAAGGCACAGTCCCCGGCCTTCCTTTTAGATCTTGGAATTGAAAGCCGGGTCAAGTCTGAAGATGAGCGTAGTCGATGCCTGTATTCATCAGGGACACTATCGATATGTAAGTGTAATAAATCGGCAAGATAAGACGGGGCTTGAGCATGAAGAATTTTGTAAATGAGTGTGAACATTTTGAAACAGATTCTATCTTTAACAGGAAGCCAGTGTAGCTCTCTCAGCAGGCCACCAGAAGGCCGGTCCCGTCCACATGCAAAGACCAACCGCGCAGCCCTATTTTGCAGGCGTTGTAGGCGCTTCAGGTCACATTCACGCGCTCCAAACAAAATAGAGTTGGCGTAGTCAAGGCGGGAGAGGACCAGACCTCTGACAGCATGATGACAGGCTTCTTGTGTAATAAATCGGCGGATGCGCCACAGGTTACGAATATGAAAATTAACAATTCTACAAATGGAGCTGACATGGTTAGACATATTCAAGGAACAATCCAGGATAATACCTAAATCTTTAATAGATGTGGAAGTGTGAACGTTTAGGTTATTCAATCTTAACTCCAGGTTGGTGAGAGAGGGAAGTATACGGTTATTGGCAAAGATACAGAAATCTGTCTTATCCTGGTTGAGTTGCAGCATATTTTGTGACATCCATTCATTTCTACTCCCAATAAAGCAGCACAAAACTTAATATGAATGCATGGTTAGAAATGTTAAGGGGAAAGCAAAACCCACGTACCCCGCCCCCCCCCCCCCCCCCCTTTTCTCTTGTCACAGCTTCCCCCTAGTAATTGTCCCCCTCTTGTTAAATAAATGATTTGTAAAGCTGTGAGAATTCTTATCAAAAGTGAGACATCAAAATAGCTTTTTGAGGGAGAATTCGGATATAACTTCTAACTTGTCCACGTGGTGTACACATGATGCCATGCAGGTTTCTTTTCTCTAATTGTTTAAAGTAGCATGAAAATGCTCACCCTTGTTTGACCTTGTTATAGACAAACGCAATAGAAATTTTCAATTTTTTTTTCAGATATCAGATCAGTGACTGATTCTCTACATTTAAAGCATCATTTATTAACCAGAAAGAGAAATTTACTGCCCTTATAGGGTGCATGCACTACACTAATTCATGTCCGAATTTATGCGCCAGCTCATCAACATAAAATGTATACCCACAACTTTTTTTGAAAAAAGGAGAGTTTGTGCCTCCAAAAATTATGGGATTGTGTAAACATAGCCCAGCATCAACTCCCTGATTTCTGGGCTTCCATCTGTGTGCAGACTTGATAAAATTACTGTTGAAAAATGGGTACTATTTGCCCGAGAAAGTGGAGGGATGCCATGTTAAAAATGGCTGTTGATCGGCTTGGGAAATAGGACATTTTTGAAGGTGGGTTTGTTTTGTGTCAATAATTAAAAATGTAATTGGTTAACTCCCCAAAAATAGAAAAGAAATGGACAGACAAAAGATCAGACAATAAGTGGCATTTGTTTGTGTAGACCCTAGTGATGCTGGGGTACAGGTTATTGGGCCCTGAACTTTGTTGATTTTACACTGTTGTCAATGGAGCTGGAATTAGTGTGGTGCACCCTTGAGCTCTTTCCAAAATCCAAGATGGCGTCCAAAATGGCCGCAATTTCCCATTGTTATCATAACTTTGCCACCAAACAAGTTAGAAATACAAATTAAGTGTCTAGACATATGTTTTAAGGCACGAGAAATCTAATAAAAGCATTATTTGGAGAGTTTAAAACTCAGAAGTATCCCAAACCAAGATGGCATCCAAGATGGCGTCCAAAATGGCGTCCAAAAATAGCTGCCATTTGTAATGCTTATAACTTTGTAACCAGACAAGTTAGAAATACATATTAAGTGTCTAAACATATGTTTTAAGGCACGAAGAATCTAATGAAAACATGTAGCCAGAACCAAGGTGGCTCAAAAGTTTGTTCACCTTAATATGTTGTTATATGGTACAAACGTAGTACAGCTCTGTATTACCTTAGTCTTCACCTTCGTCATCTGGTGCACAAGTATCTTAATCATCTGGTACAGTATCTTCAACACTGATGTTGGCACAATTTCATCATCATTGACATCTAATAATGTCGGTGCAGTGTTGTTGCAAGTTTTATTGCTGCATTTACTGCACATTGAGGTGCAAAAGAGTCCAAGTTTCTTGCAACTACATGCCATGTTGTTACAACCATCAGATTTGCACCCACATGATACCATGTTGAGCAAAGTGTCAGGTGCAACAGAGATATCTGTTTCTACTGGTGCAAGAGTTCCATCCTGTGATCGCCATCCTCATTCTGTTGGAGGACGAGTATTGCCCATCCATTCTTGAACGGTCAGATAAGTTCGGTATGAATGTTGCTTTGCTGCAGCACTAGTTGGAGGCAGACTTTGTAGGTGAAATGATGAACTCAGTATACTGCGACCGATTGCCCGTTTGTATGCGATGTGGCGGTATTCATCAAGTGATACAAAGTTGCTGGCCCCGTAGAGCTTAAGAATAAAGGTTTCCCCCAGATCTTTTAACTTCGTCATGTGTGCTCCTATTGTTTGTGAAGGTATCCAGCAAGTCATATTCCCGCTTGTTGTGCACCATGTTGAAAGCTTTACGCTTGTCCTGACGATAGATTGTAGACACCGTGTCGCAACCTGTCACAGCATGTAGAAACATCAAGTGATTTCGAGTGTCTCCTATGGCATGTTGAATTTCATGAATGTTGAAGACTGTTACAGGATTGCTGCGGCATAACATGTACATATCTGTAGTAGTGGTTGCCCGAGCAACCATCATGACAAGTAAGTCGGTGTCTGTACCAACGGCAACAACTGGCAGCTCTTCTGACTCTGCTACAGCTAGCGCTGTTGAAACAATCAGCGTGTCTGCATCTGCTTCTGCCTGCTTGACACGTATGCCAGCCATGAGCATTTTGTCACGTAGAGTTTGTATTAGTCTCTTCTTATTGCTACTGTTGGCTAAGAATGCTGCTTGGGTTGTGGTGGTTGGCATATTATCCTCAAATATGATATCACTGGATGTACACTTCTGGGCTCTCCGTTTCTGTTCGGCTACCGTCCTTGAAGTTGTGCTACCATATCCATCAAACACCACAGTCGATTGAGCCCCTTAATGTTCAGGATGTACGAAATATATGACTGACATACACCAGCATAGGTAGACGGTTGTGGCCAAACAACTGATTGAAGTAGGTGGCCACCATCTAAGACAAAGAGGCCATTCTCTGGCAGGTTGGATTGCTGGGTGAACGATTTTAACAGGAGACCCAAGGAACTCTTTGTTGGCTTCCGCATCACACCGCCTTGGAAGGGAAGGTGGCTGAGGAGCAAGTTCGTAAGCCAAGAACGATTCCATCTCAGAACTGTTATTCAGGACACATGTGATTCTATTGAATAATAGAGTTGGATTAACTTCTATGTTTTGTCCCCTGACTTATTCTTGGCACCAATCGTCTTCACCTTGCAATTACGGCGTAGCATGATGTCTGTGAACTTCTTACCAGCCATTTCTGATGCCGCTTTCTGACCAATTTCTACAGCATTATCACAGTTGACAGATGTATCTGCAACGATGCCAGTTGACAAGGACACCAGTCGATCTGTTTCATATCCAACAAATGGTGGGTGTGCCTGCAGCCATACAACAAAGATGCAACTATCCTTGTTATCTCTTGACTGGGTACTTTGCCTCATGTCTTTATGTTGCTCTGATGTACCAGTATGCACTCCTGTGAACTGCTCCAGTGCATCACAGATAAGAACACAGCGATGTAGTGCATGGACCCACTTTGTTAATGTACTGTCTGTGATACCTCGACCATGCGTCATTCCTCCAGATGTTTTCAGCATCCGCATCAAGAACTGCTTAATGGTCTGATCGGAGAAGTTTCCACCCCAGAATGAATCAAGACGACGAATGGTGAAGTACCCCTTCTCTGTGAATAGTCCGTACTCGTCTACCGGCATGGTTTGCTCTAAGTTATACAGGTACTTTAGTTTATATTGTAACATAAAGTTATCAAATTGACGCAAAAAGAAATAATATATGGCATTAGGATAGAAAGGGCGATTGGGCACAAATACTCAAAGGCAGAAAAAACCTCAAACTAGTAGGCAACTTTTAGCGCACGCCGACGAATTTATTACACAATCGCCCAATCCACAAAACTTCATACACTTATGGTTGAGATCACGAATTATAGGCCCACTAAACAGAAACGCATACATAAATTATAGTGTTTGTAGACTTAGCCTCCCATATTCCTCCATGCAGTATCGTTTAGCACAAGTCATGGTCATACTCTGTAATCAACATAAATGCACGTTTCTCTCTGACCTTATTTCTCTACAGGACGCTCCATTTTTAGAGTCCAAAATTCACCTTTTACACTTCCTTATCATTCTTAAAATTATCACTGAATGGATCTATAAATATTTGCGGTCAAAATAAGAAAGGCCTCTAAGCTGCAATTTGGCAAATAAAATGTGAAATTATATAATTAAAATCCGTTCAAAATTGTGTCAAACGTTACCTGTAACAGTCAGGGCAGGCAGTAGCCTATTCCCGCACATGGCAACAGCAGTTGACAATTACAACATGTAGTTCACGTCAAACAGATAATTATAATGGCTGCTTAATGGAAGTCCATTAACAGTAAGATTATTACAATATATGAATTTTAACTAAAATAAAGTAAACTGAGTATGCAGAAAATCATTTACTATGTCCTAATCAAATAACCATGATATTCACGAACTACAAGTGTCTGACTTCCAAAGTTTATGATAATGAAGCGTTCGTTTGTTTGAAATACACACGTACAATGTCTCCAGTGATTATACTTGTTAAATAAACACGTGGGAGCGATGCATAAGTTAGTAAATTACAATAAGGTCGTCTACTTAAATACAATAAATTAATGATTAAACAATGGGGGAATTAGACATCCTCTACAACTCTTCCCCGCCTAGGAGTCATCGTCCTCGAAGACTCGGGAATACATACAAGATACTGATGACTGGAAAAGATTGACTCGAACAGAACCTGCATGCTTGACTGACATTACAGAGAATACCATGACCAATAAACCTGAGAGCGCTATATTTTTTGGGGGGAATGCACAGCATTCACAACAACTTGAGCAAGGCTAAACTACAAACTCAAACAGGTTAAACACAACAATTACTTGAAGTAACAACAGGGTTACGAGGTAAAACGGCACGGCTGCTTGCCGCGAGTGGACCGAACCGGATACCTCGGAGACGAAGACCCATCTTCCCTGTTCTGGTCTGGCCTCGGAATACGGTCTGGCACAACATCCTCTTCCTCTAAAACCTCTAACTTGGGTTCGTCTGACTTAGTATGAGCTTTCATGGTCAGCTCAGGTCCATCAAGAATGGCTGCATTGAAAGGCTGGACACATGGTCGGAGGACATAGGCCCTTGGAGAGGATGAGCTTTGTGAGTCGTCACTCGATACGTCTGAAGGAGACTCCTCCAGTTGCCCCTCGGGTAGCCACGGGCAATGTTTGATATGTGAGCGGTGGACTACCTTCTCACTTCCCGACCGGTTGCGAACCACATACACAGGCTGGCCATCATATGGTTGTTTAATCACCAAGTAAGGTTCCACCTCCCAATGGTCCTGGAGTTTACATCGGCCTTGACGTGCATGCCGCCTAATAAGGACATACTGACCGACCCCTAAGGGTTTCTCAAACACACAACGTGCTCGAAGTGCTTGACGGGCTGTAGCGGCCAGCTGTGAATTCTTGATAGCCACACTCCTTGCCACCTTGAGCGCCTTCTGATGCCGGACGGCATATGACTGTGGGTGGCCGGCCTTCCCCCTTGGGGCTTCCCCGCCTAAATCCAAACTCTGTGGGAAGTGGCCGTTTCTTCCGAACATCAAGAAAAAGGGGTCGACCACTGTCGTCGAATGTTGAGTGTTGTTATATGCGAACACCAATCCAGGTAAGTACTCCGTCCATCGTCGCTTCTTCTGGTCAGGGAGGGCTGCTAGCATGTTGTGTAATGTCCGATTGAACCTTTCGTATTGCCCGTTTCCCGCTGGGTGGTATGGGGTAGTCTTGCTTTTTTGGACTCCGTACATGTCGCAGAGCTCCTGGACTAGTCGTGACTCAAAGTTACGACCACAGTCTGAATGTAGGCGAAGGGGGCAACCATAAGGTAGAAACACATGTTTAACCAGACACCTTGCGACAGTAACCGCTCTCTGATCCTTTGTAGGAATTGCCCATGCATATTTGGTGAATACGTCGGTGACAATTAAGACATTCTCGAAGCCATCCTTAGATGCCTCTAGAACCGTAAAGTCCATAGCAATGGTCTCCATGGGTGCAGAAGCCGACAGGGCAGAAAATGGTGGTCTAGTCTGGTGCACAGGAGGTTTGCTAACGGCACAGCGCTGGCACCTGCTACACCATTCCTTGACACATTCTTCCATGTTGCGCCAGTAGAATTGCTTCCATATGAGACGCCAGGTACGTTTGGGGCCGAAGTGACCCGCATCATCGTGGAATCTCCTCACAACCTCCTCTTGTATGGTCCCTGGAGTCACTAACTGGAAAATATGCTGCTGGTCATTTGGGGAAACAGCCTTCCGACAGAGCAATCCGTCTTTGATGAAAAGACGCTTCCAGTCTCGAAGCATGGCCAGGACCTCTCTATCAAGCTTATCTCGTTCCATCTTGCCTGGCTTCTCTCCCCGTCGCACATAACACACGACCTGTGCTATGGTAGGGTCTTCTTGTTGTAACTTCTCCAACTGTTCTGCCGTGTAACCCGGAAGGCAACGGATGCCCCCAACCTGACAAGCTTTAATGCAATGGACAAAGGCAACTGGAAGTTCAATTCCAGGCGAGTGGCCATCGAGACAAGCCCCAACCTCGGAGGACGTTGCCACTACAGCTGGAGGAGGGGAGGCATCCTCTGGTTTGTTTGACTGCATTGACACCTGCGTTCCGTCGAGACAAGGCATCTGGGGCCTGGTTACTTCTTCCTGGCCTGTAGCTTAGTTCGTAGTCGTACGAGCTAAGTTGCTGCATCCACTTCATCTCAATGCATCTCAGATTTGCCTTATCTACGAAAAGCAGTGGATGGTGATCAGTTACGACATGACACTTGTTTCCAAGGAGATAGTCCTTGAAGACTTCTGTTACAGCCCACTTGACTGCCAACAATTTCAACTTAAAAGCACTGTAGCGCCCACTTCTCTCTGTCGGATGCAGTGTCCGTGAAGCATAAGCGATGACATGGCGTTTCCCCTTATCATCTTCCTGAAACAGAACGGCTCCAAGCCCTGTTGCACTAGCATCAGTTTCAAGCCGGAATGGCCTAGAGAAGTCAGCATAGGAGAGAATGGGTGCAGAGGTAAGGTGACCAATAAGCGTGTGAAAGGCTGTCTTTCCTGCCTCATCCAGGACAATGGGGGTGTTCGCAGGTCGGGTACCCTTCTGTTTCTTCTGATTGCCCTTCAGATACTGGAACAATGGACCAGCGATACTGGCATAACCCTGTATGAAACGTCGGAAGAAGCCTGTGAACCCAAGGAAAGCTCGAACATCTCTGACGCATGTAGGCTCTGGCCATTCTTGCACCACCTTGACCTTTTCCGGATCCACTGCCACCCCAATGTTGGACACCCGGTGACCAAGGTACTGAACCTCTGGCTGCAGAAGATGGCATTTCTCTGGCTTTAGCTTTAGACCATGGGTGTGAAGCCTGTTGAACACTCTGTCAAGATGGACCAAGTGGGTATCCAGATCTGGTGAGTACACAATTATGTCATCGAGGTAGATTAGCACATTATCAAAACACTGGTCACCCAGGCATCTCTGCATTAGGCGTTGGAATGTTGCAGGTGCATTCGAAAGGCCAAAGGGCAGTCGGGTATATTCAAACAACCCAAAGGGCACACTGAATGCCGTATTTTGCACATCATCCGGGTGTACTGCTACTTGATAGTATCCACTCGTAAGATCCAACACGCTAAAATACTTCGCACCTCCAAGGACTTGTAGAGACTCCTCTATTCGAGGGAGAGGGAACGAATCTCGATGTGTCAGCTTGTTCAGCTGGCGGTAATCTATACATAGGCGTACACTGCCATCCTTCTTTTGGACAACCACTACCGGTGAAGCCCAGGGACTTGCACTTTCTTGTATGACGCCCTCCTTCAGTAAACTACTGATGTGTTCTCGCACAGCTCTGTACTGAGAAGGTGGAAGTGGGCGATGACGCTGACGAATCGGATGGTTGTCCCCTGTATCAATGCGATGAACGATGGTCTCTGTATACCCCAAGTCTTGAGCATGTCGCGAGAATACATCCTGGTGTTTCTTCAGCAGGTCAACTACCTTTGCCGTTTCTCCCAGAGTAACCTGAACACCTATGTCTACTGGTACAGGGGTTTCCGGTTGGCCTGTCTCTCCACTTGTTGTGATTGTGTTTATGGCTGCTGTCTGCGATTGCCCGGTCTCGTTTTGGTCGGTACTGTCTCCGCTACATAATGATCCCACGTAGAGGGTGCCAAGCTCAGCGGACTTTGGGACAACAATGTCAGCATTGGTCTCGTTATACATCGTGACCTTGAAGCTGCCTGACTCCACCTTGACAAGACATGGGGGAACGGCGACTCCTGCAGGGGTTCCCCCACACACAGCTGGCTCCAGAAAAGCTTCATATACTCCTCCTCCAGGGCCTTTGCTTCCTCTTGCATGTACCACGACCGCTTGGCGGGCTGATAAAACAACTGCTTGTCCTCCCAAGTATGCTTGTCCGACTCTCCCAGTGTTGCCACCAAACTGCAAAGTCTCCCCCACTGCATTTAATGCTCTCTGCCAGATAGGGTCTTGGGTTGGCCAAGGAATCTTCTTCAGATGTGACCTGTGGCTTGTGCTCATTAGATCTTCCCAACATTGCTGGAGTACATTCATGCCAAGAATACCCTGTACACCTCCTTTCGCCAGTGGGGCTTGGAATTCCTCCCGAAGAACCAACACCACTCTAGAATTGATAGTCTGTCCAATGGCGTGGATGTCCGTCTCAAAGTACCCAATTTAAGGCATCTTGGCACCATTTGCCGAGACAAGAGTGAATAGTTCAGGGATTGGCTTAAGTTCAAAGCCGCTGGGAGCGAGATAGTGGTGAAAATACTTTTCCCCTACTGTCGTCACTTGAGAACCTGGGTCTAGTAGACATGGGACTGTCACACCAGAGAACATTACAGTTACAGAGTAACATTCACCGTCTTTTTTTGCCAGAAACTTCTGGTCTACTTTGGTGGTTGAGCCAACTGTACCAACCCCCGCTGTATGGCTCACTACAGCAGAGGCTGGCCGTTTAACTCCTGGGGTGGCTGACGGCTTTGCTGCGCTCTCTCTTCGGAACGTTGTTGCTGATATCTGGGTGCTGATGTTCCAGGTACGAATCCCCTGCTACGATATCTATCATTGGTTGTACCTCTGTAGGGACAATTCCTGGCAAAGTGACCCATGAAGCCACATGCATAGCACGGTCCTCTGTATCCTGACTGGCTGAACCTTTGTGGAACATCAGGGGGGTTGGGAAACTGTTGCGGACACTGCTGCGGATAAGGCACGCCAACATCTGGTGAAGGTCTGTCATTCTGGTACCGGAAAGGTTCTTGTGGGGGGTAGTTTGGTGGCCTAACAACATCCTGGACAGCTTTCACCACTCTGTCCGTCATCTCCTTGAAAGCATGAAGGAGGTCCACTGTAGAGGTTGTATTTCCGTTTCCCAACTGCATGGCGGCTTGTTGGGCCGACGAGTTGTTGGCGACGGCTCTATACCGGGCATCTTCTTGTCCCTCCCGTTTAAGCACATACTCTCGCAGGTCTTGAAAGGATGTCATTGCCCCTCCTTCATATAGGTCTCTACATGTATTGCGCAGGTATGTATCACTCAGTCCTTCTATGAACTGCTCCGTCAGTGCTGCGTTGGGGGATGAATAGAGCTTCTCATCACGTCTGGTGAGCCGCAGAAACCGTCTCTCTAAGTCTACAGCAAAGTCTCTAACTCCTTCGCCCTGGCGTTGCTTTCGCTCTAGGAACAGTCGTTGAAGTTCCCCAACTGCCAACTTCTCACCGTACGAGTTCTTGAGGAATGTGAGCACCTCTTCTACCGTCTGCCCACCTGCTAGTAGAGCCTTGACCTCTGACTTGGGCACCCTACGTAAGTAATCAACGAGGAATGCACCCCTCTGTACAGCCGGTAGGGAATATCGCTGATATGCATCCTTAATGGAGGTTACAAAATCTTGGACATCATTAGGCTTGCCATCGAACGGAGTGATTTTTCGTTCGGGGGACATCACCAGCTGGGTACGAGGTGTGGCCAGTATCTCTAGTAGTTTGTTTGTCACCGTAGGTTGTGCCGCAGTAGGGTTAGGTGCTGGCGTTAATACCGTGTACTCATACTCTCCCCATCCATCTAGAGGTGGGCCAATGAGTCCGTCTTGAGCGGGAACAACTACCTGACTATCATCTTCTCTGCTGAACAATAATCCATGTGCAGTCGGGTGCTCTGTTCGAAGGACTTCCAATGCTAGCGGCCCATCATCAGCCTTCAAGGGGAACTGGTGTACGACATCTCTGCCCTTTACCTTGACGTATTTTACCATTATGAACTTTTATGTCACTGTATGCACTTATATATTTACTTGTGCTTACTTTATAACTCAACAGTCCCTTATAACAAAACAATTAAAGGTACCTCTTTAGTCATACATTTTATCTTAACGAGCAGATTGAACATCTTTAAGCGATGCAAAATTAGTCTTACACAAAAATGTTGGCAAACTATAGCAAACCTGACTGGCCTTCCTCTCTAAAATATGACAAGCACCTTTAAAGATGACCAGGTTTTAATGAAAAAGGTCAAATGAAAAAAAGCACTTGGGTATATATATTTAGCACATGTAAGCTTCGGCTGTTCGGCAATTTTAACACTTATGAAGTACAACTTTAATTTACCTCTATAGTCGAACAACAATTGCCAAAATGTCAACTTTGTCTTAATCTTTTATCTTAACTCAAAGATTTAAAACTTAAGGAGGGCAAATATATTCCACACAAATTTCAGCTGGCTGGTCTTCCACTCTAAAATATGGCAAATATCTTTGAGGATAAAATGTAATCACCAACAATTTTAATAGTCAAATGATAAAGAACACTTAGATATACTCGTGTAAACTTCTGCAGTTGGCAATACACAAAGAACTATTAACACTTGACTTGTAAAATCACTTTATAAACGTATTATGAACACTCACATTGGCCGTATGATTGTTACTTAGAGCAGAAAACAATAACACAATCAGATCACAAAATGTTATTACACCAAAAATAAGGATACATGATCTACGACGATATTTAATCTTGGTATCTGGGCTAGACCTCAGTCTTGTCTGGTGCTCATTGTTGACTCAACTCCATCCATCCTGCCGACTACGCTTGATAGGAGGGGAGAGGGAAGATGGCCTCTGTGGTGAACTCGGGAAGGGGGGACTCTGGCAGACAGGTTCAGGACAGATTGGTTGACAGACACAATTCTGGCTCTCAAGTTGTTTATTCAGTAACGAACCTTCACCTGTAACAGTCAGGGCAGGCAGTAGTATATAAACAGTTATACAGGTACTTTAGTTTATATTGTAACATAAAGTTATCAAATTGACGCAAAAAGAAATAATATATGGCATTAGGATAGAAAGGGCGATTGGGCACAAATACTCAAAGGCAGAAAAAACCTCAAACTAGTAGGCAACCTTTAGCGCACGCCGACGAATGCAGCACACCCAACCCAAACATAAGTCCGCCCTTGATTACGAATTTATTACACAATCGCCCAATCCACAAAACTTCATACACTTATGGTTGAGATCACGAATTATAGGCCCACTAAACAGAAACGCATACATACATTATAGTGTTTGTAGACTTAGCCTCCCATATTCCTCCATGCAGTATCGTTTAGCACAAGTCATGGTCATACTCTGTAATCAACATAAATGCACGTTTCTCTCTGACCTTATTTCTCTATACACCTAGAACTATGGGGTTCCGACAGAAACCCCATAGGAAGACGCCGATTTTTCCCATAGGCTAGTACAGCAAGAATAAGAACGTCATTCCCATGCAACACGTTTCTACATTTTTCGCCGTGAATTACTTCATGGCTGCCCCCCAAAATAATAATATGCCGCATTTACATCCTCACCTCGCTTGCGCCAGTCAATTTTCGCCTGAAACGGTTCAAATTTGCGGGAAAAAAATGACAAAAATCTGCAGAAAATTTGAAGCGCGGTACGAACTGCCGCGTGTCCGACGACAGGCAATGCATGCAGACGGTATATAATGGACACGCGGCAGTTGCCTGCCGTACCGCGCTTCGAATTTTCGATGAATAATCATGACTTGACCGACCTACGGCCCCCCCGCAAAACAGGAGCTTCGTGTGTGCGGCTTCCTCGATGGTGTGCGTGTGTGATCGCTTCGGAACGACTGCAGATTTTTGTCATTTTTTTCCCGCAAATTGGACCCGTTTCAGGCGAAAATTGACTTGGCGCAAGCAAGGTGAGGATGTAAATGCGGCATATTATTATTTTTGGGGGCAGCCATGAAGTAATTCACGGCGAAAAATGTAGAAACGTGTTGCATGGGAATGACGTTCTTATTCTTGCTGTACTAGCCTATGGGAAAAATCGGCGTCTTCCTATGGGGTTCCTGTCGGAACCATAGTTCTAGGGGTAATTTCTCTACAGGACGCTCCATTTTTAGAGTCCAAAATTCACCTTTTACACTTCCTTATCATTCTTAAAATTATCACTGAATGGATCTATAAATATTTGCGGTCAAAATAAGAAAGGCCTCTAAGCTGCAATTTGGCAAATAAAATGTGAAATTATATAATTAAAATCCGTTCAAAATTGTGTCAACGTTACCTGTAACAGTCAGGGCAGGCAGTAGCCTATTCCCGCACATGGCAACAGCAGTTGACAATTACAACATGTAGTTCACGTCAAACAGATAATTATAATGGCTGCTTAATGGGAGTCCATTAACAGTAAGATTATTACAATATATGAATTTTAACTAAAATAAAGTAAACTGAGTATGCAGAAAATCATTTACTATGTCCTAATCAAATAACCATGATATTCACGAACTACAAGTGTCTGACTTCCAAAGTTTTTGATAATGAAGCGTTCGTTTGTTTGAAATACACACGTACAATGTCTCCAGTGATTATACTTGTTAAATACACATGTGGGAGCGATGCATAAGTTAGTAAATTACAATAAGGTCGTCTACTTAAATACAATAAATTAATGATTAAACAATGGGGGAATTAGACATCCTCTACATGTATAACGGATCCCTTGGCGTATACGGTCTCCCAAAGCTCTGCTAGCCCACTTCCTGTCATTATCTGTCCTATGCTGCCAAGATAAGACATGAGGAGGTGAAATCCCCCAAGACGGACGATTACTTTGTCTAGATCTTGTGAAGAAGCTACAATCTCTGCAGCCTATCCCTTCAAATTGCGTGGTTTTTGTTTAATTTCGTGACAAATAACGGTCCGCCATTTTGTAGAATTAAATTTTTGACTGCAAAAAATGGCGGACTGTGTTCACCAGTCGTATTTCCAGTCGCATTTGGTTGAAGTACGTTCTGTTGATCCATTTTGATGTAGGCCCCGATGTGGCACGGCGCGCAGCACTGGCGATAATATGTGTCGAGAGGTAGAGAATTGTACCTGGCGATCGTCTAATAGGTTCACAAGGCCACTGGCTGCGGCGCCAGCCTAAAGACTCTTACAGCGTATTTTGCGCATTATTTAGACGGTGGTATTTAGTACTGGAAATAAGTCTATGTTTGGCGGGTCAGATGTCCGGGGTAAGCGGCAAATTTTTTTGTTTTGTAATCACTACTCACTAATTACAACACATTATACGTGTTCTTTTGCATGAACAACTCTTATAAAAGATAAGGAACATTTCCAAATGGCAAAATTTCATGACATTTGAAGGCAATGTGTCCCTTTAAAGGGGCTGTGTCGTCGCGCCATCTCGCGTTAACGAATCAAATATTGGAGTGCGCCCCCTTGCGCTTAATTTCGGTTAGGTGCTATTTTTAACCTCCATCCGTTTGTTATGGCTGTTCTGAGAATTGGCTTTTGGAAACTACACCCCCTGGAACATGCACGCATGTCCAGCGTCTGCGTACTGAAATACACATACGTGTACACGTATACTTATAAACAAGTAGCACACATCGTGGCACTCAGTTCTCTAAGAAAAAAAACGTTCAAATTTCATCTGTTTATTTCATAAAATTTCATTCACATGTACACAAGTGCCATGGAATATTTGTCTGAAAGTTGCATAGAATTGGAGGTTGGCGATATAGAAGTAGAACCTTACGCTGGAGAACCTATGACATGTACATGCCGAAACTCTTGCCAGAGAGGACGACTCGGCACACGGGGTGCTTGTCCATGTAAATGTGCACAGCAAAACTGCAACGTGTCTTGTTGCTGTGGGATAGTTCGCGCTAAATTTTGTACACAAAATCCCACAGGCGGGGTATCCGTAAAAGGGTCTATGTATTATGTGTACATTCATCTGGATGTATCTTGTTCGTATCTTGCTTGTAAACTTAGGTCGATAAAAAGCTTCAGGCTTATTTTGACCCGTCACTTTAATAACAAAATTATCATGCTACTAAAAGAGGGGTAGTGGCTGCAGACAGTTATTTAGCAGCGAAAAAATATATAAAAATCTAGAACTTAGAAGTACATTTTTTTTTTAAGCAGTTGATAGATAGAGCTGAAACAACTTTACTTGGTCGCTATTCCAATGGCACTTGTTAACAACTCGCTGTGTGAAACAACATTTCCGCACATCAAGTCTACATGTAATGTATAGTCAACATGTACAGTACATACATTACATGTACAGTATACATCCGATCCATGTACTCGGTATGTGAATTGTTCATGTCATAAAAAGTAATAAGCGAATAATTCGTGCAAAACAGGTGAAAATTAGGGTTGTTTGATTATTTGTCGGGGTGTTTATTTCTTTGTTTCTTCGGTAGTCATCTTTATCATAGTGATGTGGGGATCTGTGCGCCAGTGGCGTAAACACGGGGAAGGAGTTCAGGGGCCCGCCGATTTGTATTTCTTTTTTGTTTCGTAAATTTAAAAAGGGGAACATTGTACACAAAGTGATGTTTCACATTTCAAGCGGTGTTTAGGGCAGGGGTATCCCCCGTTGAGAAAAAGTTCAAGATGCAGTACTTGTTGACAAATTCAATAATCATCCCCACTTTTCGACACGGATTTACTCGCCACTGGTGAAATCTCATTTGTTTGGCGTATATTATTTATTGGTAATACCTGTTATTATTGTGTTTATTATTTGATAGTGTTGAAATAACTCTTCTGATGTAACTTTCCATAAATTCCTGCCGTCAAATGTAACACAAGGTCGTGGACTCAATATCGGCATCAGTATAGCTGTTTTACTTTGATTTGCTCATCATTGCACGCACAGCCGATTTTAGTCGAAATTTATTTCGATACATAGGCCTACAACTTTATTTTTGTACAGGAAGGGGCTGGTGCATTCTTTATTTTACAATTATAAATACAGATTTACTTATTTACTTATTTTCGTTTAGTTCTGTCATGGTACATTTTGGCGTTTGGCGGGTGGGGTGTCACGGACTATGTTCGACTGTAGGCCTATCGTATATTTTTGGTGGCACAAACACATACAAAATACTTGAACATGCAGTATGTATCATAACTACAGGATCATGCATGCAGCAGTCATTGCAATTGTAATCTGATCTGGCGCGCGCGCCCTGTGGGTCAGCGCGCGCGAGCCCTGTAGGTCAGCGCGCGGTCGTGGGGTATTATTTGCAGTTACTGGGTTCATCTGCGTTCATCAGTTCGGGATTCAATGTACAGCCGCAAGCCTGCTATGATCGTAACAACGTCTGGGGAATTTCGTAAAATCTCCCGCCGAAAAATGGGGAAAACTAGTGCGCATGCGCAATTCTGTATGAAAATGAGGAACATTTTCTCTTCACGCACGCGCATATACGAAGAAGAGCTGCCGTGAAGTTGCACAATAGTCTGGTAGCTATCTATACTACTGGCCGAAGGGGCGCCGTTCGCGATCGAAGCTTCGTAGGATCGAATTTCCCTTCACAATAGTTATACTAAATACCCAATAAATAAAATAATAAAAAAATAATTGCGGGCACATATTGGTGCATATTCTGAGAAGTCGAAGCTTGCAAAATAAATGTCCTTAAAGGTAATGTACATGATCGGTCATTGTTACAATTTTCAAAAATGGGCGGATTTGGGGGTTAGTGTTTTACAGGAAATATCGTTCTACTAACCTGTTCAAAGTTTTGCGTTGTTGGATGGCGAAAACAAGAGAGAAAAACGGCGCTCCTTTCCAGCCGTTTGGCGGATGATAGCCTTTTGTCAAGGCACGCGTGGCTACCTGGACGCGTGACGCGCTCCGAATGGCAGCATGTCCGGGGCGCGCCACTGTTCGGGTAGCCACGCGCGCCTTGACTTAAGTCTTAAGGGCAGTTTTCCAACGTTTTCCAGCTGGAAATCGTTGGAAAACGATATCAATTTCTACTTTTCTTGACAACGACAGCACAACTAGTGCCGTAATTTCACAGGATGATTGAGACTACTATTAACTTACAATTGAGTAAGGTATTTCGTAATGTGGGGATCTGCCCCATTTAGTCCGTAAGTTCTTGACAGTCCACTTTGCCTTTACTTTGTTGCATAGCAACGAGTACATGTAGTTGGTTCACTTAATGCTGTGTAGTGTTCCCGCGCCTGTATAGAAAGTAGTGCTGTAACCACTTTTCCAATTATAATATCATTTGTACACACTTAGGTGGGGATAGCTATCTAGTATTGGTTTGTAAATTGTCTTGCATTTTTTTCGTGATATTGATTTCATGACAAGTTCAATTTAGTTAATTAACGATGACTATTTGTGTATCTTACTGCGCACGGATATGTGAACTAGCCCTCCGTGTTATTTGGTTTCGCGGGAGCTTGTCCTTTTTCCATGATGGCTGAATCTGTGTGACACGGAGCACCTTTTTGGGCCGGAAATCACATAAAAACCTGAGATTGGAGATTACATCCTGGTCTTGTTGACCGCAAGGGATTCCTGCCCACCCCTTGGTGTCCGGGGTGTTAGTTTGTTGCTCTATTTGATTGCTGATGCTACCTTGATGGTTGGAGAAATAAAAGTGGTGTAATCAAAGGCAAAGCTAGCCAGTGTCTGTGCAGTCCGTCCCTTACCGGAGTTTCGTTTCTCCGCCCTTCGGAGGTCCAGACCCCGTCCCCCAGCCCGGCGTGCAAACGCTGCCGCTACAGTAATAATTCAGTAAAAACAAATTGGACGATTACCAATCGTGTACACTACTTTTAAATATAATAATAAATAGAGAAATGTCATAAAAAACATTACTTGTTTTTTTTCCCAAAAACCCTTAGAGTTAATCAATCAAATATGCATTCTGGTATTATGCCTTTTTAAACAAAAAAGTTATGTGATGTTGACCAAGCTTTCAGGTGCCGCGATTCACCGGGGCCCCATACTCCGGCTTACCGGCTCCCATGTAGGACTCTTAAGGGCTCGGATTCCGGTCCATCACAGATCAGACCCCGGTCCATCACACCTCCTTCCCCACTCATCCATATAACCCGAAGGTCTAGCACCGTAAAAGGGAGGAACATGGCTGCACCCTAAGCAATGACTGCCGAGCCAGCCAAACGTGCCATGAGCCTGTACGAAGATGCTTACCTGGACTTCACGAGCGGTCCCAACTGCACTGCTAATCGACCGCACGCCACAGTACAGTTGGTATTTGGGGACGGTAAACGAATACTCTTATAAATAATGACAATCACATTTCTGGAAAAGAAAAAGGAAATACTGAAAAGCTGAGAATCGAACCCTCAGCTTAAGAGCCGATAAACGACTCGATGAACGACTCGCTTAACCACTCGATGAACGACTCGCTTAACCACTCGGCCACTAAGCTGTTACTGCCTAAGAGGATTTTTAAACCTATTGAAACAGAGAAGAAACCACACGGCGGCAGTACAATACCCGAACATGGTTGAATGAATACCATTATCCCTTGCGTACGGATGACGCCATATGGCGTCAAACAAATGCCACCAGGCCAGATGGCGTGATTTTTTTCCCTAGGAAAGTTAGGGCAATTATCATAAATGGGTGCTGTACTTGGCTGTGTGAGCTGAGACAGGTTCTCAGACTTGTTTTCCCTTGAAATAAAATCCTCCACACCACAATTAGTACAAGAAAAAGAAATATAAATCGGTCAAAGGATTCGAACCCAGGCCTCTGTAGTCCAAAGCCTTATGCTCTACCAATATAGCCACAACAGTAGCTGGACCAAATATTTGTACTTCAACCTTATATTGTTGTCTGAATGATGCGTGCGATGCTTATCATAAAAAATAACTTAATCATGCATATGCATGATGGTAATAGCGGTCTAGATACGCCCATTTATGATAACTGCCCTAACCTTCCTTGGAAACAAAATTATGCGGCCGGATGACGCCATTGGCCGCCGTTTGTGCAGTTTCAATCCATTGATGGATTATTGTTTATGTCATGCTTGACTGCAAAAACACATTGTAGCGGTTCGATTTGGCTGCCAGAACCGCTGCAACACCCCGACGTCTCCCGTAAAATACCGTGCCCAAGGGGTTAAGAATCATGGCTTTATAACTGTAAATTTGAAAAATGAGGGAAACTAGTGGGCATGCGTCAATTCTGTATGAACATTTTTCTCTTCACGCACGCGCACATACGAAGAAGAGCTGCCATGAAGTTGCACAATAGTCTGGTAGCTATCTATACTGGCGAAGGGGCGCCGTTCGCGATCGAAGCTGCTATGCTTTGCCGGCTATGCGCTAGCGGCTGCAGTGTCAAATTCACCGCTCGTGTTCGCATGCGACGTCTTGCAACTGTGACGATCGACGCGAGGGAGATACGACGGGGAATTGGAAGGTGCAAACTACATAATGCGCGCTGCAATTATTGGGCTAAGCAGGTGCGTGCGCACAAGACGGCTTCTACGAAATTCCCAAGACGTTGTTACTGGCCGTTCGTGCTTAATATTTTGTCGTGATAACGCCCTCTCGCGGCGGCCGGTTATCGCGTATATGCGTAACAACGTCTTGAACCAAGACTAGGTAGACTACTGTATAGAGTACCGAAGTCTGACGTCAGTTGCCGCGGCAATGGTTCCAAACAAATGCAGTTTAGAATGTATTCTGGTTCCAAACATTGTATTGATTGACGTCATCACTTCGGTACTCTATACAGTCAGTCCCACAATTACAATATAGAATTCTCACCATGGTCTTTGTGTGGCGTTGGTTCTATGTCGACGTCGCAAAGTATGCAAAATCGGAAAAACTTCCTGTCGAGCGGTGACGTGGTGCGGTCGTGTCTGTGTGGCGCGAAATTTAAATTTTGCCCCTCATCAACGGCTGATCCTTGATCACTATAACTTTACCTTTTAGGACACAGGTAAGCAATATCATGAAATCGCGAAGGTGTATTGGAATACTCCCATCTAGATATCGGTAATGGCCGATTTATCCACAGATTCAGATTCAGTTTCTGATGACATATCATGGGATAAACTTTCGCAACAAACCCCAATGGATGCTCAAGATCATACAAATCATGACGATCATCCACGATCAACCTTTGACGTAGTATATAGCCAGGCACAAAGTAATACGTAATACAGTTTCAAACTCAAAAAAGAAAACGACCAAAGTCCAGCCTTAATTATAGTGACGTCTACACAGATTCAGATGGAGACACTCCTAATGAACTTCCAACAAAATCCCACAGGCGGGGTATCCGTAAAAGGGTCTATGTATTATGTGTACATTCATCTGGATGTATCTTGCTCGTATCTTGCTTGTAAACTTAGGTCGATAAAAAGCTTCAGGCTTATTTTGACCCGTCACTTTAATAACAAAATTATCATGCTACTAAAAGAGGGGTAGTGGCTGCAGACAGTTCTTTAGCAGCGAAAAAGAAAAATTAAATCTAGAACTTAGAAGTACATTTTTTTTTAAAGAAGTTGATAGATAGAGCTGAAACAACTTTACTTGGTCGCTATTCCAATGGCACTTGTCCACAACTCGCTGTGTGAAACAACATTTCCGCACATCAAGTCTACATGTAATGTATAGTCAACATGTACAGTACATACATTACATGTACAGTATACATCCGATCCATGTACTCGGTATGTGAATTGTTCATGTCATAAAAAGTAATAAGCGAATAATTCGTGCAAAACAGGTGAAAATTAGGGTTGTTTGATTATTTGTCGGGGTGTTTATTTCTTTGTTTCTTCGGTAGTCATCTTTATCATAGTGATGTGGGGATCTGTGCGCCAGTGGCGTAAACACGGGGAAGGAGTTCAGGGGCCCGCCGATTTGTATTTCTTTTTTGTTTCGTAAATTTAAAAAGGGGAACATTGTACACAAAGTGATGTTTCACATTTCAAGCGGTGTTTAGGGCAGGGGTATCCCCCGTTGAGAAAAAGTTCAAGATGCAGTACTTGTTGACAAATTCAATAATCATCCCCACTTTTCGACACGGATTTACTCGCCACTGGTGAAATCTCATTTGTTTGGCGTATATTATTTATTGGTAATACCTGTTATTATTGTGTTTATTATTTGATAGTGTTGAAATAACTCTTATGATGTAACTTTCCATAAATTCCTGCCGTCGAATGTAACACAAGGTCGTGGACTCAATATCGGCATCAGTATAGCTGTTTTACTTTGATTTGCTCATCATTGCACGCACAGCCGATTTTAGTCGAAATTTATTTCGATACATAGGCCTACAACTTTATTTTTGTATAGGAAGGGGCTGGTGCATTCTTTATTTTACAATTATAAATACAGATTTACTTATTTACTTATTTTCGTTTAGTTCTGTCATGGTACATTTTGGCGTTTGGCGGGTGGGGTGTCACGGACTATGTTCGACTGTAGGCCTATCGTATATTTTTGGTGGCACAAACACATACAACATACTTGTACATGCAGTATGTATCATAACTACAGGATCATGCATGCAGCAGTCATTGCAATTGTAATCTGATCTGGCGCGCGCGCCCTGTGGGTCAGCGCGCGCGAGCCCTGTAGGTCAGCGCACGGTCGTGGGGTATTATTTGCAGTTACATGGGTTCATCTGCGTTCATCAGTTCGGGATTCAGTGTACAGCCGCAAGCCTGCTATGATCGTGACGACACAGCCCCTTTAATGTATAAAGGCTGGTCAAACGTGACTGGACATTCTCAAGCCATGCTTTTCACACTGTTTCTGTGCAAAGCATAATGCAGTGTAAACAGTACATGTATTGGATGGGTCCAGATTGATGAAGGGCAGGTTTTCTATTCTGGTTCTCTCATATAGGTCACTCTGCATGGCCACTTTCATGAAGCCACTCCAGGAAGGACAAGGGGCTAGTTCCAGAACATAGCCAACAACCCAGAGGGCGTCTAGTGCAGCTTCTGAGCGGAGAGACTGGAGCTTCTGGTCAGGAATCTTGAGGGGATCTATTACACAGACTGTAAACCGGGAACAGCAGGTTTGCTATATGTCTTGATAGGAACGTGTCCAAAGGCTCCGACTGCTTCAGCTGATGGTAATTTCACTGTGCGTTTTATGGGTGATGTATCCACAATCCCAGGTGGAGTCACACAAGCTATGCCACCCATACTATGGAAAATGTTATGACCAGTGACTGTAGCTACATTGAAATCAGCATTGTCGTAAACAAATTGTGTAAAACCACCTAAGTGATAAGATGGTTCACCACCTGTTATCAAGGCATGTTCAAACCGCTGTACCTCTTTGTAGTCATCAGCAAAGCTCATGCTGCTCAAGATATCTATCAGCTCACGCGAAGCATACTTGCGGTGTATATATACAGCTATTCCGAGCAATAGTGGTGAAACAAAGGACCTGGGTCTGCTTGCAGAAATTATGGCATGTGCTATGGATGTGCATTTCCTATCCGAAACAGTGTGACTTTACCCTTGCCATCCACCAACTTAGGTAGGAAACGCTTTAGAGAACTGGGTATTAATGTGTCTCTATTTTCTGTTGTTTCCAATGCTGTGTACTCGTCACAGCCATACGCCGTCAATCTTATATCATTTAGAATGATGGAAGCAGCCATATCTATTACACGATCACTTTCTCTGCGATCCACTTTACATGAAGGATCCTGTGTGCCGAGTCACGGAAACTCACGATACTTGGCTTTCCAGTTACAACTATGTCATCACCATAGCGTTCCTTGAGTTTAGTCTTGAGATGCTTCATTGAGTAACCTTCATTTCCATCCAAAAACGTGGCCATGTGTTCTGATAGCTCCTGTACTGAATACTGACACTCATCATTAACATCGAGAAACTCGCAGAGCTTATTGAATGCTTTCTCCCGGAAATTCTCATTTGGCCTTTCCTTGTTGTGTTAATAAAGAAAGGATTGAGCACACATTCGATGATACTTAGCCTCAGCTGCAACTAGGTCATAAGCATGTTGCACACGTTCAGCAACATCATTACCCCACTTGTCATGCCTTTTTCTTGCACGATTCAATACTGTTGCTTGGAACTCTAAGGTTTCTACGTTGCTTACTGCTCTTCTTCTATAATAGGGGGCCTTACTGTTCTGAGTGACCGGCTCCGAACAGAACATAGGGGCCTACAATCACTTTTGATGTCAAATGTCCGGGGAGTACTTGACCGCAGTTGGGGAACTTCTTCAACTTCTTCAAGACAAGCAGATTTTCTTTTTTCAGCCGTTATGGAACTTTTGTGTGTGTAATTTTTCCGACAAAGAGGATGTATTATCAGTGGTGTTGCCTTTTCAAGTGTTTCATGAAAGCCATCTCCTCGTTCCAAGCTTGACAACACAAGTGTCCTGCGACCCTTGTCCCCAACTGTAACTGTTTCAGGTTTGGTTTCTCTACATATAATGCAAGGCACATCCATTATCTGAAGTAACAAAGGAAATGTATATATTAAGAAAATGTGCCATGGATTTGTTTGTGTTTAGAATAACTTGTGGCCCTAACTTTTTATTATACCCTTTAGATACGATCAAATTAGAGTCAAGGGTATTTTTTAGCATTCCAAAATGACCTTTTCAACCTAAAGAAGAACCGTTTCCTGGGGTAGAAACTGTGATTTGCTTACGCGGTTTCCAGTATACCCAAAAGGGCCTTAGCCTCCCTCATTAACTTGCAATATTGCAATTGATTAAGGGCACAAATCTGTGGATTTTGCTGCTTAAATGTCCTTAATGATTTCTTTGGATTTTAAGCCTGGAACAGAATAGTAGGCCTATTAGACACTTTCGTTGAATTTCTGTCATGTTTGCATGTCACGGTACTATAAATATTAAAATGGCGGTCATTTTGGACACCTTATGAGTTTTGGACATCTTAAATAATGATTTTATTAGACTCCTTGTGCCTTAAATCATATGTTTAGACCTTTGTTTGTATTTCTAACATGCTTGGTTGCAAACTTATGATAACAAGTAAAATTTGGCGGCCATTTTGGACGCCATCTTGGACGCCATCTTTCATTAGATTCCTTGTGCTTTAATACCTATGTTAAGACACTTAATTTGTATTTCTAACTTGTTTGGTTGCAAAAGTTATGCTAAAAATGGAAAATGGCGGCCATTTTGGACGCCATCTTGATTTTTGGAGAGAGCTCCAGGGGGATTTTCGGGAACTTTTAGTATGTTATTCTATTCATATTCCTGGACCTATCCTGAAAAATTCAGCTTGTTATGAGCTATTTCCAGGTTTTGGGCCTATATGGACTAATGCTCTTGGCCTATTGCTTTAAAGCGGAGTTTACCTGATGAGAATTGCAAGTTGAATTTTTTTAAACCTTTCATTAGAACATCAGTCCCCAGTGCATGCAATGGCATCAGTAGTTAAACTTTGTCACGAACCGTACGTCACACAAAAACGTTAAAATTAATCTACAGACATAACTATAATCTTGTTTCAAAGTGAACAAAGAAACTGGCAGGAGTGGGATTCGAACCTGCGACCTCCGGGTTACCGTACCGGCGCTCTACCAACTGAGCTATCTTTCCCTATGTTGGCGGTTTCCCAAATTGTCAGTATCTTTGTTCGGGTGGGCGCTAGTCAGAAGTCATAAACCCGGAATGCTGTATAGCCAGGGATCACACCTAATTTTACGATACAACCTTAGAAGCGACATTGTGGGGATCACTCAATGAGGATACGACTTTTTAACTTATATTTCATCAAACAATCCTGTTTGTTATTTTCTGATCTGATCTTCAACAAATACTGCTGTGGTGTAGCTAGGATGTATTGCCTCTGACTGTAATCAAACGGTACAGGGAGGAGACAGGAAAGATCTATGGAAATTGCAGTTTTCGTGTTTTATGTTTGCAATTAATGCTATGCATTTTTCGCATGTTCTTAACATTGAAATTAATAAACATTACATCGAGCATGGTAAAGTTCGTTGTGCTTGTGTCGTGAGTGCATTTGGCTCGGTCAAGTGTGGCTCTATATATAACGAACACACGTTTGAGCGGCACGCACTGTACATAATGTACCTACATTCTAAAACCTGTGTTTAGCAAACACAATTTTGCTATCAGTTTATAAACATGTTTAGAAGGTATTACTAAACATCATGGTTCAATGGCTAAACACTGTCCGTCAATACGCTGATAGCAAGAAAGTGTTTAGAAAAGTGTTTAATTGCCAAGCACAGTTTTTGCAGTGTAAATGGTGGTGTGAAAAATCATATTGAAATTGGAGGATTCAGGACTGTTAGGGTTAGCCCAAAACCTAAATGTAGCACCAACCCTAAATCTAGCACCAAACCTAAATCTAGCCCCAACCCTTAGGCCTACCTAAAATAATGTAGCCCGAACCCTAAATGTAGCCCCACCCCCATACCTAACCTGAGAAGTCGTCTATAAGAACGTGTTACGTAAGCGTGCATACATAAAAGTCTATTTTATCAAACGAAAGTTAATGAATGGAATACAAGTATAACTGCAAAAAATAGGGTTTCTACATTTGAAGCAAGATATGGGACGAAGGGAACCCCCCTCCCCCTCTTTTGTGTTGGTCATTTTTCCCGGATCTCAGGAATTCCTTTCAGATACCGATATCCAGGGGATGTGTAAGGTAACAACCCAGCCAGCAAGCCCAAGTGGGGCCCTGTTGGGCCTTCATGGTGGGCAACTGAGTGGGCCCCAATTGGGTTGCCCATTATGGGTCCCATACAGTTTTGGCCGATGGGGCGAATTTGGTCCCAAATGGGCTAGCCCAAATCTGCTTAATGGGTATAGTACGGAAGTGATGACGTCAATGCAATGTTTGGAACCAGAATACTTTTGTTATTTTGTGTCAATGTGTTTGCATGACTGGCTGTTAACAAAGGAACAGTCAAAATCTACATTTGTTTGGAGCCAGTTGTGCCAACTGACGTCAGACTGCATGCGGTATACTGGAGTCTGTGTATAGGGTATAGGGACAAGAGGGGAGAGGTACCCCTCGGTCCGATATCGTGCTTGGTATATAGTTTTCTAACTTAGTTAATTATTTCAAAGTGAACAAAGAAAACTGGTAGGAGCGGGATTTGAACCTGCGACCTCCGGAACACCATACCGTCCTGAGGACTGACAGGGCACACTGTCTGAAACGTCGAGTTCTACTGTCACCCCGGTTCTTTTCAGAACCACACATCTTCCCTGAAGAGATTATTTTCACTTGGTGTCACCCGTAATTCTCGTTTACATTCTTACCATACCGGTAATCTACCATCTGAACTTCTTGCCGCCTCTAAAAAATGTGCAGATGTCTTTGTTCGGGGGGGGGGGGGGGGGGGGGGGGTGCTATTCAGAAGTCATAAAACCATAATGTCGTATAGCCAGGGGTCACGCCTCAATTTGACGATACAACCCGGGAGGCGACGCCCGGTGTGGGATCACACAAACCACAAGGTAGGTACACCTGTAGATCACCGGTAGTGTGTTCCAGAGGTCGCAGCTTTAAATCTCGCTCTTAATTGTTCCCTTTAAAAAATACATTCAAATTAGGCCCTCCTAGTCAGTTTCCCTTGTGAATAGTTTATTTTCTTTAACTTTTTCAAATAAATTATTGCTAGGATAGTTTTGAAACAAAGCTAAACCGTATTCTTTTATATGATAGTTCGGTTTTTCTAAATTTCTAGTAATGTCATCCGGCGTTTATCAACTTTATGATGCAGTGATGCATGTGGATATTACCTTTTGAAAAACATGTTTCTTGTTTAATAATGTTAATTCCATGTTAAGGTAATATGTGCGAGCCAAATATTGTTCAGTGTAATAAAAGTATGGTAATTAGTTCGTCTTCAATGCTAAAATAAACATTATAATAATTATGCACCTATGCAAATTCTTACTGACGTAACTGGCTGTTATGCTTCTCATTGACGTCGTCAGCAGAGAATGCCTCAATGTAAGCTGCCACTGGAGGGCGCTGTGGCAAATGAAATGAACTGAATGACGCGCCAACAAACGTGAGTTTAAAGGTTTTACTTTGATCCACCAAAAACCGGTCAGGAGCAGAAAAATATTGAAAAATAACCATCCATTTGTGTTCAGGATTGTATAAACAACTTGGCACAACCTTCAATTTTGAGACTTTAGTCAGTTGGTGCAACAGGGGAAGAAAGTTTGTATTTTCTTAGACCCGCAAAGCAAACGTGGCGGGCGGTATACACCGCCACGCTCTGTTGCGTTGAAAAAACGGTCTAACACTAACAGTTAACGTTACGTTAACGTTATTGGTCGATAAAACTTTAAAAGACTCCATGTCCATTGACGGAAAGATTTGTTAACGTTTTCCTGTTCAGTACTTACACATGCTCTTTTACACCAAAATCCGCAAGCATAGCACCTGTCATTCCCCCAAAATTCGATAAAAAAAAGGTGGATTCCTGTACAAAACTATGGCCTTTTTGGTTCGCAAGCGATGCCGGGCCTTGCCGGCAGATCTTCTCACCATGCCCCGAATCCTTCGCGTAGAAATTGCTGTACTGTACTACGGCTGGCCGAACGTTACCATGCAGGGACCAGACTTTTTGTTGCGCACGGTGACGTCGGAGTCAATCGCTTCATTTGGTGCATGTGCACACGATTCCACTGGTTGACGACTGTTTTATGTCGCAATAAGTAACGTTAGTGGCTAGTATTGATGAGCCCATTGATCTCATTGAGCCGTAACTTATCTGGCTTTAAGCAGCATAAACATGATAAAACGGTTGTAAAACGTCAACCTGTGGAATCGTGTGCACACATGCGCCGAATGAAGCGATTGACCCCGACGTTACAAATGGTGCCGTGCTCAACAAAAAGTCTGGTCCTTGCTGGATGGTCTCTCCAGCCGTAGTACAGTACAGCAATTTCTACGCAAAGGATTTGTGGCACCACGCGGAGATCTTCCGGAATTGCTCGCAAACCAAAAAGGCCATACGTTTGTACAGGAATCCACCTTTTTCATCCACCTTTTTCATTGCACTAACGTTAGGCCTACTGGAAGTAGCCGAAAAAAATTATAAACAAAATAAAAATATTATTAAGTCCAAAGTATAAGTCCAACGTATAAGTCCTGCCCGTAAGATCTGTTAATTCGTCAAACAATCCACAAGGGAAACTGACTAGGTAAATTTGAATAAATTTTCAAAGTGAACAAAGAAACCGACAGGAGCGGGATTCGAACCTGCGACCTCCGGGTTACCGTACCGGCTAAGTTATATATTGTATACGATCTTATTTTAATTCTACACTTGTTAAACCCTGTTGATTCTCGAATATTCTCATTATTAAATCACATTGTTTCTTTGTTCTTTATATCAGTGTGATCTTGTTTGATTTCTTTGTTGCATCTGAGAAAATTCAGGCTTTTTTATTTCTATTTGGGTCATTCCACCAGGTTGGGACACAGTGTGTATATGACCATATCATTAAAACCATCATTACATTTAATTCAGTTATTTCATGTGACATCCGTCTTTGGGTGTGAGATTATTTGAGAAAGTTTCAATCATGTAAGTTATATTTTTACAAAAATATGATAAAAAGTGTGTTTTTTTGTATGTAAAATAGACGTAACATGGACACCGTGTCCAACATTTAAATTTTTGTGGTTTTTTAACACTTTAATAAATAAATATGGAAAATTTATTATGTACAATAATTAAAAGACACACTATGCAACAATGAAACACCTTTTTACGGCAGTCAGTGTCCAAACATAGCACAAATAGCAAGAATTTGAAGAATCGGTGCAGACGTAACATGGACACCATGTTAGACCATGACCATACATATATTTCTGCTGTTGTGCTGCATTTGGATATTGAATATCATAACAATTGTTTTTTGTGTTGCAGTTTGTGTTTTGTAATTAGTATACAGAGTGAGTTTGCATAATTATTTATATAAATGTTGAAAATGTTACAAAATGGAAATGTGCATTTTCATGTCACACCATGTTAGTACTAAATGTTACGTCCAGACTGCCTTAATTTTTCGTCATTAAATAAATAATTATGCAACTTACTATATGTACTAACTAAAAGACACCCAATGCTACCAGAAAACACTTTTTGTTATGGTTGCCAGTGTCCAAATAGCTCAGAAACAGCAAGAACAATAAAAACATGCATGTGTGGACGTAACAGTGGACACAGTGTCCATGTTACGTCCACTCTCACGTCTGTTTTTGCTGTCTCTGCTATATTTGGACACTGACTACCATAAAGAAAGTGTTCTTGTGTTGCATAGTATATCTTTTAATTAGTACACATGGTGAATTTCCCATATTTATATTTAAAGTGTTGAAAAAACACAAAAACAGAAAAACTGACGTGTCCTGTTACGTCAAACTGGTTATGTCAAACTGAAGCATGTTTTTAATCATATTTTTGGTAAAATATAATTTACATGATTTAAAACTTTCAAAAATATTTCCCACCCAAAGACTGATGTTACATGAAATAACTGAATCAAATGTAATAGTACTTTTAAAGATATGGATAAATGTCACACACTGTGTCCCAACCTGGTGGAATGACCCATTTACGGATAGTCCGGAGATTTTCAGACCATAACAATGTGGGCACATAAAAATGATTATATAATTGAAAACAAGATCAGATAACTAATTTGGTGAAGCTGCTTTGGCAGGTTGGTGAACATCTGACTTTGGCTCATGTGCATCGATCAAGTTAATTTTGGCTGTCTCTTAAAATTTGTTTATTGTTAACCTATTAAACCATTTTTCCTTTTCTAGTTTGTGGTTTGGAGAAATTTTTGTTAATACAAGAGGGGGGAGGTACCTGTTTGAAAAAAGACCACTTGGCCTGTTGTCGTCTATATGCGCATTCATGCGTGTACTCAATCCATTCATGTTTCAACTATATATTGTTCTTGAATGGGAGTGTAATGAATAGATAGAGCTTTTTCAAACAAAGCTTTCATTCACTCGAAAGTGGTGGGGTGGGGGGGGGGGGAGCTCCAAGTGCGATGAATAGGATAATTCTATTCAGTGCTTATTGTTTGCATTTACGCTTGGCTGCACAGCCCATTCTTGGCATACCAGCCCCCATCAATAACAGCCGGACACAAGGGGTTGGGGTAAAGTCCGGCATGACAAACTGCGCAGAATTGCTAGCCAATCACAAGATGGCAACAAAGCTACATGGAGCACTATTGTTCAGACAATGGTCTCTAATGTTGTATACATGTACTGTTTTGTCTTCTGCAGTTTGTTTTTCTAATGATATGACTCTGGTATGAAAATGGACAATTGGTCGAGACACAGATGGATCGAGACGGTCTTAAGCGACTTTGAGCGTAATGCCGTAATTCCCATCCCAGAGCACCAGAAGCCTCTCCTCTGCCAGGTGCTGAATATCAAGGTATGGCCGTGTCATTCTATAATTCAGGGGTCCAGTTTTGGTGTCCCTAGGCCTGTTACATGTACATCCGAAATGTACACACACAATGTATAAGATTTGGCAATTCAGGACACATTCTTTAACCCTAACAGCCCAAGCCTTTTTCCTAGAATCCTTCACTAACCACACAAACTCCAACACTGTGTAGTAAACCAATGGCACATTCTTTGTACTTAGACAAAATCAGGGCATCAAGTCCCATGCAAAGTGATGGTGCCAAGGCTCTACAGTACCCAATCACACAAAATTCAACACAATGGGGTGTTTGATTTTGGCGGGTTAGGGATGGTTAGGGTTAATGCCTTCTATGAGGGTGATTATGTATTAAAGCAAATTACCTTCCAAACAAGTAACACAAGTTAATTTTAATGATACTTGATACGTATTTTAATGATACGTATAGCCAGTGATCACACCCAATTTTACGATACAACCTGGGAAGCGACATTGTGGAGATCCTTCAATGAGGATACGACTTTTTAACTTATAATTCGTCAAACAATCCACAAGGGAAACTGACTAGGTAAATTTGAATACATTTTCAAAGTGAACAAAGAAACTGGCAGGAGCGGGATTTAGGGCTGTTCATTTTCGAATAATTTAGTATTCGATTATTCGAAACTTGATTTGACCGAATATTTGAATATTCAATACTCGCCGGTCAAGTTTTTCACGCGTCAGCTGCAACTGCATGCCACGCCATTACGCCGGTGTTTTACGTGCGGCGATCAATATTATAGACTGCTCAATCGACATTTTTGTGCATGCGCCTATTGTATCAAGATCATTACGGGTACATAACGTTCTGATAAGAAACCAAACTCCAGCCTGCATTTTTGCAGGAGTATTTTTTTATGAGTGTCAAGGGTTTTACGGATGGGAACAAAAACTTCTGGCCACAAAAAAGTTACCTTCGACAAAAATGCTGCATTTGACACTGCTAAGCTCCGTAACGTTTCTACTAAAATAGCATCAGAGTCGTACATGTATCTGTACATGCATATATATATTTTTTCGAATATTCGAACCGCCAAAAAGATATTCGAATATTCGGTTGACAATCGAATATTCGAATATTCAGTATATTTGGGACAGCCCTAGTGGGATTTGAACCTGCAACCTCCGGGTTACCATACCGGCGCTCTACTAACTGAGCTATCTTGCCCTATGTTTGCTTCCCAGGTTGTATTGTAAAATTGGGTGTGATCCCTGGCTATACGGTATTATGGGTTGATGACTTCTGACTAGCGCCCACCCGAACAAAGATACTGACAATTTGGGAGACCGCCAACATAGGGCAAGATAGCTCAGTTGGTAGAGCGCCGGTACGGTAACCCGGAGGTCGCAAGTTCAAATCCCGCTCCTGCCAGTTTCTTTGTTCACTTTGAAAATGACTACAAAATACTATTAGATTATTAAAACTGTAGTATGCAGTACTCTTACTGCACAGGCAATACAGGAACTGTGCAGTATTTGGTAGTATATGTACAGTGTACTTGACCCCAAATGAATGCCTAGGACATTAGGGTTAAAGTATATACGAGGTGCGATCACAAAGTTCCGAGACTGCGCCTACACATAACAAGCAAAAACCGTAGGTGATTTAAATCTGGCCGCGACACACCGCTCCCAGTGCTTGGAATGCTCCCTGGAAATCCCGTTCCGTAAGCGCGTCAAGCACCATCAGCGATTCTCACTGGATCTCCTCCACAGTGTCAAAACGGCGACCCTTCAGCTTGAACTTCATTTTGGGAAACAGAAAGAAGTCACAGGAGCCAAATCCGGCGAGTAGAGGGGGTGGGGAGTGACTATTGTGTTGTTGCGGGAGAGAAACTCGCACGTTTTCAACGCGCTGTGAGTGGGCGCTTTGCGCCAAATGTCTCCCTCAGACGTCTCAGAACAGTGAGTAGAACTCAGCGTTCACAGTCTGACCCTGGGGGAGGATTTCAAGGTGTACAACCCCGCTCCTGACCTGACACGCCTTCTTCGGTCTTGGAGACTGCTGGCTCTTCCAATGTGAAGACAGCTGTTTGGTCTCTGGGTCGTAGCCGTAGTATAAACTATAGACCCAACTCTCGTCACCGCTGATGATCCTCGACATGAAGTTTGGGTCATCCTGGTCCTGTTGATGGAGATCCTCGCAGACTTTGACACGGTGCTGCTTCTGCTCGGGATTCAGGAGCCTGGGTACGAATTTGGCATAAGGGTTGCCTGAACTGTTCCAAATGACACGTTGACGATGTCAGCAATGTCCTGGATTGTGATTTGACGATCCTGACGCACAATTCTTTCAATTTCTTGGACATTTTCGGGGGTTGTGCTCGTGGAGGGTCGCCCTGACCTCTCGTCGTCATCCAGTGACGTTCTGCCCCTCTTGAAATGCGATTGCCACTCAAAACACCTCGCCCCCGGCTCATTGCTTCATTGTCGTAGCCTTTCTGAAGCATTTCGAGGGTCTCCGTTGCAGATTTCCCAAGTTTGACACAAAATTTGATGTTCGCTCTCTGCTCCAGTTTCAGGTCTATAGTGAAATCGCAAATGCGCACGAACCAGTGGTCACAAAAATGCGTGTAAAGGGCCGGTCACACTGGCCACGATAATGAAAACGAAAACAATGTGAATAAACGCTCTCTATTGGTGGGTGGAACGCGCGCGTATTACCGCACGTTCCATCCACCAATAGAGAGCGTTTATTCACATCGTTTTCGTTTTCGTTATCGTTTATCGTTGCAGTGTGACCGGCCCTTAACACAGGTGCTGATGTTGATCAAGCGATGTAACTTGGAATACTTACTCAAGAAATTTATTGCTTACACCTGCTATATGCACAGTACTGTGTTGCGCTCGTTCGTTTGCAACAGGAACAGTCTCGGAACTTTGTGATCGCACCTCGTATGCACGTTCATTAAGCCTATACATCTGGAAAATGTTATACATGTATTGTACGTATGTGCATGCTGTGGTGGGATATAAATCCGCATTTTTTAACTTTAGGTTTGACTCCCACTATTCGGATTCGATTTTGGAAACCGGATATTCAAAAGCAACCTTAAAGAAATTAAGTCTTCCATTTTTGGTGATACAGGCTAAAGAAAACAACTGGAAAATCCTCCAATTTGCTCCATGGTCTCTGATTGTATTTTACATTCACTCTCCAGTGATCTTTTTGATATGTGAATAGCCTGCCCATCCATTTTTTTTCAACATTACAGCTCTGGAGTGTTTTTGTAAAGGCCCAGCGGTCACTGAATCCTGCAAACCATATCCAGTCAATGGCAGGGCCTTTCATGTGGCACCTGATCACTCGTTACTCTTTGTTGGCATGACTATGAACTACATAGTACATGTGGATGGGAACTTCAAAGGAAATAGTTTGAATAAAATTAGGATAACCGGATTTTAAAATCTCTGATTTCTACCACCGCTAGTCTGTTGTCTGGACTTCATTGCCATTTGTGCATGCACTTCAAACACTCTTCCCCAAATGTCTGAGAATAGTCAGTTCCCATGCACTTGTTTAAACATATTTGTAACAATGGGTTGAAACACACTCGTAAAGATGGTTTTAATATTTGTTTTTATCAATTAATGCCTAGTAATTTTGTTTTTAGGTTCTTGAAAAAGCCATACGTGGTGTAGGCGGTATGGCAGAGGTGCATGACGGCCTGCTCTACATCAAAGCACTGTTCACTGTGGACGCAATCAGAAGATTTCAAGAGTAAGATCAGCCCTGCATCATCACTAGATATAACAAATGTTTATATATTGCAACCGGTTTGTTTACAATTATGCATACAAAATAAATCTTGTCAAGGAAATTCACGTAAGGAAACTGGCTAGGTAATTTTTGCATTAATTTTCAAAGTAAACAAAGAAAACTGGCAGGAGCAGGATTTGAACCTACGACCTTCAGAACACCGGCATACGTAGGGACTTTACCAACTGAGCTATCTTGCCCAATGTTGGCCTTCTCCAAAATTGTCAGTGTCTTTGTTTGTTTGGGTTATCTTTTTTTTTGGGGGGGGGGGGGGGGTGGGGGGTTAGTCAGAAGTCATAAACCCATAATGCTGTATAGCCAGGGATCACGCCCAATTTTACGATACAACCTGGGAAGAGGCATTGTGGGAAGCAACAATTTGGGAGACCGCCAACATAGGGCAAGATAGGTCAGTTGGTAGAGCGCCGGTACAGTGTTCTGGAGGTCGCATCCTGCTCCTGCCAGTTTTCTTTGTTCATTTTGTAAAAACAAATCTGTCGGGCCTAACTGGCCGGCAAGAATTCCTTGATCCTCCCCTGCGTGCTCTTTTTAAATGAAAGTTGCCAATACAAGGCTAAAAGCAACTCTATTAATATTATTAATATTTCTGGTTTATTAACGCCACCCTCGCAGCCCTGAAGGCTAATTAAAATAAAATGAATTTTCAATTTTTAAAAAATATCCACAGTGTTCTCCACGGCCTTAAATTTTAGCAGGGCGGCAGACACAATGCGAGCGCGGTGCGCGAGCCCTTAGGGCGTGGGGTCCGATGCCCGCTTAAGTGCCCCGGGAAATTTTGGATTCTAGATGCTCCGTGGTGCAATCTGAGGCATTTCCTGGTCACTTTCGTCTGACTCTTTGAATCAAATTTGCTCGTGTTTACAACTTGAAATGAAGGCAAGATTTTTAGGGGGTTAAGCCGGCCGGCCGGTGAGCTAAACATGCACGTGGGCACAGCGCGCGTGGATAAGGTATTTTCCGAGAGAAAAAGATGCCCTCAAGCGTTACGGAACATTGTAATTTAGGTAAACTGGTTCTCGACGCGACAAAGTGAAAATGATATTACCAGGGAGATTGGAACCAGTCCAGAATAATATTACGTGTATAGTTTTATGATGTGAATGCATAATATGTTGCGTACGTTGCGTCCAGATCTGTTCGATTACTATAAACACTACTGCAATACTGCTGAATGTTAATGCTGGCAAACTCTTCATTCCACAGAGTGCGGTAAACTTCTTCATACTTAGATAAACTGTGAAGAATGGGGGAAAATCCAATGGAAAAAAATAGCAGGGCGATGAAAAATTTAGCGGGGCGGTGAAAAATTTAGCGTGGCAGTAAAACTTTAGCGGGGCGGCATACAATTTTGGCAAGGCGGCCCGCCCTGCTAAAACCCCTCGTGGAGAACACTGATCCATTACAAAAAATACATTAAATTAATTAACTCTGACCTTCAGAAATCCTCCAAAATCCTCTTTGCCAAATGGAGGAATTTGGAGGATTGAGGGTCTTTGGAAGTTGAAGCATCGGAGGAATTTGCAGGATTAAGGGTATTAGGGGATTTTGGCTCTGGAGGAAAATGGAGGATCAGCAGGGGTGTGAGAGTTCAGCTTTTTTTGTTTTGACTTTCAGCTCTTTTTATACACTTGCTGTGTACAAAAGTGTAGGAGCTTTCAAAAATTTCAGCTTTTTGCCAGCTGCTTTAAGCTTTTTCAGCTCTTTTTATACGTATAGTTCCTCACACCCCTGCATCAGGCCCAATCTGATGCTGGTTGATTTTGAAGGGTGGGGTGGGGAGTGGAGGGAAGAAGATAGAGGAACACAAAGGAGGGAAGGGGATGGGTTAGGAGTAGTGGTGGGATATAAATCCGGATTTCGAAGGCAGCCTTTAAAAAAATAGAGCCTTCCATTTTTTGTGACATATGCTATTAAAGAAAACAACTGGAGCATCCTCCAATTTTCTCCATGGTCTCTGATTGTAATGGCATTCACTCACTAGTGGTCTTCTTGGTATATGAATAGTCCGCCCATCCATTTTTTTCAACATTGCAGCTCTGGAGTGTTTTTGTAAAGGCCCAGTGGTCACTGAATCCTGCAAACTATATCCAGTCATTGTGAGGGCTTTTCATGCAGCACCTCGCTCGTCACTTTTTGTTGGGATGGGAATTTCCGGTGAAATCAGATAACCGTTATTCGGTTTGAATTAAATCAGGATAACCGGATTTTAAAATCTCTGATTTCTCCCACCGTTAGTTAAGAGGGGTAAAGGGGAGGGGTAAGTGAATTAAGGGGTAGGGCAGGGCTAAGGAAAGGGGTTAAAAGCTAAAGGGCTACAACCCCACCAGGCAGTATCGAATCTCACCCTTCACACCTCTCCCACTGACAGGCAGGTGTTACATTTAACCCCTAATTGATTGACGATTGATTGTCTTACTGCCATTTTAGGAAGGAAGACCTGACAAGAGGGGCTGAGTTCACTAAACTGAGGGACAGCATCCTAGTCCTGACCAGGTATCACATAATGGTCGACGTGGAAGAACAAATTGTAAGCATTCTTTTTTTTTTATGCAAGTTCGTCCCAAACAAGGCTTAAAGCCACTCAAGGTATGGAGCGACAAGGAAAAGGAAATCAAAGATGGGAGAAATAGGAATTAACATTAAAAACTGGAGAAATCATAAGATGAAGGGAAACATGCACCAGGCAAAGAGTTCTACAGAGATACAGAACGAGGGAAAAAGCTATTGGCATAGCTTTTTATTCTACATCTAGGTACAGTCCGAGTATATTGGTGGGAACAGGCGGAAAGCCGAGTTTCACGCTCAAATACCCTAATTGGAGGAACCAAGCTGAAGTGAAGGGAATGAATCATCTCTAGATCGAGATAAAGACAACAATTTAGTTTTCTTTGCATTGAAGGTTACCAGCCAGTCGTTCCCCCAAATCAACACACTCTCCAGATCATTGCTGAGGGAAGCACCAACTTCATTTCAAGAAGTACTAGAAGAATTGAAAGAAACAGAGTCATCAGCAAAAAACTAATAGTCATCAGCATACATGGCAAGCTGAGACAACATTATCAGGCAAATCATTAATATAAACCAAAGAGAGGGTTGGATCGAAAACTAAGCCCTGAAATACACCGGAATTGACAGAACAAGTAGAAGATAATTGTGGTTGGAAAGGAAAGCAGAGATTATAGACGGCATTCAACCGGACACACCATATGACTGGAGCTTGTGCAGAAGGCCCTTGTGCCAGACCTTGTCAAAAGCCTTAGATACAAATGTATGTCTAGTACTACCACAAGAGCTTCTCCTCTAATGTCCAAAGCTCTGTTCAAATGATCAGTGATGATGAGGGGCAGCGGATCACCAGTGGAGTGAGAATGGCGAAAGCCAAACTGGCTGTCGGTAAGGCCCCCAAGTCCAAACTGGTTCATTTTAATCCTCCCAAACCGGGTTGGATACCGTCTGAGCCTCTACTGGAAGGCCCAGGGAGTCCATTGTGTCCAGTTATTGGGCTGGTAAACTCCTTTAATCCGATAATAATCTTCCACAGGTTGGGCCCTGAACATTTTCTCAGTTTCAAAGAGTTTGCCGCTGGACAGATCTGACCACACAGTATTCACACTTCGGTAATCACTACATATACGCGTATATTAGTCGGTCATCAGTCAATAAACTCGCAATTGTAAACACTCTGCAGGGCCATCAGGCAGCAGGCTAGCAAAGGTCAACCGCAAGTCTATTCATTAATTAAGGTGGCTTTGAAATGCCGACGAGCAAGTGGACTTGTACCGTCCGGGGAGGGGTATAATACCGTCCGCGGTTTAAACCGGTCTGATACCGGGAGCTGGTATGCAGACCGGCCCTAAATGGACTTCGGGCATAAGAAGGTCATTGTCCTTAAGGTGACTGTCCTTAAAGTGACTGAGAAGCTGTTGATTAATAAAGCATTCAAAAATCTTACTTACTACAGGAAGCAGACTAATAGGTCGGTAATTAGTAGACTCTGAACCCTCACCAGATCCCTTGAAGACGGGGACTACAGATGCCACTTTCCAAAATGAAGGAAAAACTGAATAGACCAAACACATATTGTACAGCTTGGCAAGGATAGCAGATATTTCAGGTAAACACATTTTCAGAACAATTACAGGAATTATGTCGGGGCACGTAGCCTTGGAGGCATCAGAGGTCTGAATTATGCAGGCAACCTTCTTGGGGGTGATAAGAGGATCAGGGACCTCAATATCTATACGGGAAGGAAAGGCAGGAAGTGGATGCCCTTCATCGTTGACTGTAGAATTAGAAACAAAATTGTGGGCAAAAAGGTTTGCCTTATCCAAAGGGGAAGTAAGGACTTCAGGTCCATGAAAGAGGGGAGGAATGGAGCACTTGTTGCGGTTAAATACACTGTTGGCAATCTGCCAAAAGTCTCTAGATCCAAGCCGCTGTGTTGCACTGGAACCAGCAACAGAGTTTGCATATTGCTGTTTATAGCGTCCTCTAATACTCTCTTGCAACGATTACGGGCTTCATGGAAAAGACGCTTTTGAATCCAAAGTTCCTAAACGATGATACATCTTAAAGAAATGGTTCTGATGTGCAATTGCTGCAGCACTTGCCTGGGTGTACCAAGGTTGAGAATGGGCCCTGATCTGGTAGGTACGCGAGGGGATGTATATCTCCATACCACGGCTAATCCATTGGGATAGCTCCTCTGCTTCCAAATCAGGACCAAGACTTAGAACGGATAACCAAGGCACATCAGCAAGAAAAGATCAAAAACCATCCCAGTTAACCTTTCCAAACTGTAGTTGGAGGGGAAGGATATGAAACGGAAACAGAATCAGTTGAATGATCAGAGTTACCAATTGGAGGTAAGATCTTGGCAACACAATCGTCCGGGTTGAGCAAAGAAAAAGGTTAAGCAAAGAAAAAGGTTAAGCAGGTACCTACATGTACCATCGGAAGCACGATCCGGAATATGTGTAGGAGATGAAACTATCAATGCTGTCAGAGATGGCATCTATCACTGCACAGGATGATGATGAAGGTGAACGATATAGAAAAAACAGTTAACTAGTAGAATGGAGGATTGAAAGGCGAAAGCATATATACTCTTGATTGTTGCATTTCAAAGTGCTTTCGCGGGCTAAAGGTAGAGTTTCTTTGACTACACACCAAGACCATGGGAGGTGGGTAGTCAAGGTAGTGAAAGATATATCCAGGTAATTTGTAAGAATCGGAGGAAATGTCGCTGTTCAATTGGCTCTCAGACAGAGCTAACAAATCAGCTGAATTGTTGTGAACAAAAGTCTGAACACAAGTGAAGTTAAAACGAAAACCCCTGATATTGGGAAAGGCAATACCAAGGGGCTTATATTAGAACGACGCGCAGAGGGCGGTGGGTTTGCGCGAGCAGTTAAGGTATCGGAATTAGTTGATTGCGAAGTCATATTGGTGGGTTTATCATAAAAAAAGTAAAGTATTTCACAGTTAACCGGAGGATTGAAACGAGCCCAAAACAATCAGAGGAGTCAAAGGAACCCAGCGAACACATTGTTCGTAACAATGCCATCCGATGGCCTCAGGAATGCAACCTAAAGTGGCTGCATGGACCACCATCCATGCATGTCCATGGCAGTACAACCACTACGGCATTTTACACCTGTTGATAGATCAGCCTCTCGGAGCATTACCAATGAGTTCGGGATCCTATACTACCAGGCGGCCATGACCTGCAACATGTTTATTTCTGGTACCCTTCGAAAAGGCTAAGTTCAGAAGATCAAAAGAAGGCCAAGGGCAAGCACAAAATAATTATAGGAATGGGAATAACTCTGCAAAGGAAAGGAAAAGGAGAGAGAAAGAAACAAACAAACAAACTGGCAAGACTAGAAACAAGGTACGTACGATCTCTTCACAGAACCACTGCAAAGATGGGCTAACGACGCCAGGCGAAAAAAAGGAAAAGAACATTTTTACAACCCCCTGCAAACTATGCTAAAACCTGTGGCATATACAGGTTTTGGGGTGGGGGAGGTGAGCCAAAAATTAAATTGCAGTTTGTTCTGAAAAAATCATGTAGCTCATTGGCCATTGCGCGGCCATAATATCACATAAGATCGTTTCTGTATCAATACACGTACAAGGATTAACACGTTTTATGAGAATGAGGATAAATTAAGTAGAACCTGGAACAATATTGTCAAATCTACTATTGGGGAATATGCAGATAGCTGCTTCATCAACTTGAATACCAATGCCTATCCAGTATCAGTTTTGGAATGAAGTGGGGGGGGGGGGGGGGGGTAGTACTTTTGGGGCAAGTATGTTTGGTAAGGAAAACTGGTACATGTATTAAACAAATTCAACCAATATGAATGGCTACACTGCCTGAACCATTTATGACGTGGTAATATGAATATTGATGTTTTCAACCTGTTCTTCCCCCTAGAACCAGTCTGAAATTGCCATCTGTGTTAACGAGTTTGCCATGAGGATATACGAAGCTCCATTCCGCCGATTTCCACTTCGGAAAGCGCTGGAGCATCCCACTGCAACCCACGACCTGCTGCGCATGTGGAGGTATGTTCCCCAGCTGCAACCTTTAAAGTCAATGAACTTCGCACAAGCAGATGAATTGGAATTGGTGTGACATGATTATTAATATGGTGGACACAATAGTAGGGTGCAATTTTTGTTTGGGTAAACAAAAGTTTGTCTGTCCTAAAAAAAAGTGATGTGTGGGTCTTAATTCTGTCAAATGCAGAGACAAATATGCACCGGAAGAACCGGATACATCAGAGTCGTCGCAGGGTAGCCCAGAAAAGAGTGCCTTGTCTCAGCTCATAGAAGTCATGGAGAATTCCCCGCTGTTATCAGAAACCTCAGAGTCCGAGCCAGATAATGATAGCCAAGCCCGGCCTCCGGCTGATCAAGGCACAGACGATGAAGAGAGTCCTCTTGTTAAGGGGGTTTTCCAGCTTGAGTGGTCAGGATTTTACAAGCCTGGTCTGGACACTGTAAAAGTCATGAAAAAGGCATCGACGGACGTCGTGACAAAGCTAATCATTGCCAAGAACTTCCCGGAGCTTGCCAATAGTAGGTTACTCGAGCACCTCCGCGATGCCCAGGGCTTCTCCGTGGAAGAGCTACACCCAGATCAAATACAGGTACCTTGTTTTTCAGGTGTTAGGGCTTGGCAGCAACACATTACTTTAGCCCTAACTCCATTCAGTGTTTTTCATATAGCCCTGCTTAAATCAACATTTGCCAACAAAATTTAAATGAGAAGCCTGCTAAACACAACAAAATCCAACAGCAATTTCTTTTTGATTCTACAGTGTACCACCTACATATACACCAGCCATGGCATTTTGTAGCTACCCTGGTGATTCCAACAAAATACAACAGGTACAATGTATTTGTTTGTATGATCCCTGCCAAACCCAACAAAATCCAACAACATTTTTACTGAAATTCTGCTTCAAGCCTGCTTAATATGATAAAATCCAACCTGTATATTTAGCTTCCAACATAAGACAAAATCCAACCTGTATATTTAGCTGCTACCCTGCCGAACACAACAATATCCAACACACCATGTGTATTGACTGCTAAATTCAACGAATCGCAACAGCTTTTTACCATTGTTGAATTTTGTTGGATTTAGCAGGGTTGGGGTTAAGATTAACCAAAAGCTAGTTTTGAAGCTTCACATGCTTGAGAAATACAGCATGAACTTAGCAACCCTAACCAAACAGAGCCGAGTAAGATCCAAAACCAGCTAATTTGATTTTTGTTGCTGCGAGTGAACGTTTGTTCCAATACCTTACCTGCTCGCGCAAACCCACCGCCCCATGTGCAGCGTTCTAATTTTAAGCTCCTTGGTATCGTTTTTTCCCCAATATCAGGGGTTTTCATTCTAACTTCACTTCTGTTCAGTCTTTTGTCCACAACAACTCGCCTGACTTGTTAGCTCTGTCTGAGAGCAGATTGAACTGTGACATTTCCTCTGATTTCTTCCTGGATCAGGCCTTGCGCTAACTTTTTTTCCTGGCTAGCCCACTGGGCTAGTTAACTGAAGCTTTTACCAGCCCGTTTAGAGTTTTACTAGCCCGTATATAAAAAATAAGAAAACCCCTATATGTTTAGTTCACCAATAAAGAAGTTGATATTTTGGAAAATAAAAGGCTGATGGCATGTACTGTCAAGTTTTATTTATTATTACCGAAAGCATTATTTTGATCAAAATTTTAACAGGTATTAGTAATGTGATGGAAATAAGGAAAAAAAATTGATTAACAAATTTTGCTAATCATATTGTTATTTGATTAGCAATATGATAAAAATGACTAGCAAAAACAAACAAAACGTTCTTGCACAGGGTATGTTGGATTCAAAAACAAATAATTTCCCAGTTGCAGATTTGTACACAATGAGGCCAAGTAAAAAAAAACGAAACGAAAGTAGACAAAAATTCCGCACAGCTTTAATTTTAGCTTCTTGTGATCTGCAAAGAGCACAATAAAGGATGATCTCCTTCGACCGATCCTCCTGTTTCAACCATGGCATATGTTTCAGCCGTTTTCGAACGGTGAAATTCGACGGTACTTTTGACATTTTATACATACATTTGTTCATTGTACACGCATCACCAGCACAGGCAGGATGCAGCATACAATGTACGTGCGTGCGTCAAACATGATCGTGTCATCCTGGAGCATATAGTTCATGTCGGTATAACAAACACGGAATACAGTGTGCTTTATGTAGCGCGCCGAAGCCGCGCTACAGTATCTATGTACCGTAAAGTGTATGGGGTGTGTGAACGTCTGCGCCCACACGTGGGACTGTACCGAACTACACGTACTAATCTCCACACAAAACTGCAGCAACTTCGTTTCCCAAACTATCCTTATCGCGCAAAACCATTGAAAGAAACTGCAGACTGACTGGGGGTAAGATTGCGCCAGCGTGTTTGCCCAAAGAACGGATCGGATAAAAACGATCTGCATGTTATGGTGCTTTTTAATTTCCGTCGTCACTGCACAGTTTTGTGTCGAGCATCGGCCGTCGTTGTTCTGCATGATCTTATGAGAAATTTTAATTCGCAAAAACTGCTAATCCAGCTATTTCCATGGTAGGTTACTGAATTGTTCACTAGCCCACCGGGCAACCAAGGAACCAAGTTTAGGTAGCCCGGAGCATTTTTCGCTGGAATTTGTACGCCGGGCTAGTACTATTTCGAGGCCTGTGGATACATATTTCATCGCCTTGACCACCCACCATCTCATGGTCTTAGTGTGTACGTTAGAGAAACCCTGCCTGTAGCCCGCAAAAGCACTCTGGAATGTGCTTTCGCCCCTCGCCCCTCCATTCTACTACTTGCCTGTATGATATTCAGCGACTTCAAGTTCCACCACAAAGGGTGGTTGATTCATTCCCACAACAAAGACATCGCTGGTACTGCAATATATAATTTTTCCAAGATTTTACTCGGATCGTTTCATCCCGTACCTATATCCCGGATAGTGCTTCGATGGTAGGCACCTGCTTAACCATTTTTTATGTTCTAACTCGGACGATTGTATTGCCAAGGTCTTACGTCCAATTGGTAAAGTCCTGATTATTCAATTGTTTCTGTTTCCGTTTCATATTCTTCCTCTCCAACTACATTTCAACTTTTCCACGATGCTGTTTTTCAGTTTGGAAAGGCGGACTGGGATGGCTTGCGATCTTTTCTTGCTGATTTGCCTTGGTCATCGGTTTTAAGTCTTGGTCCTGATTTGGCAGGAGGAGCTTTATGTATCCCAATGGATTAGCCTTGGTATGGAGATATACATCCCCTCACTGTCATCATCATCATCATTCCCTCAGCTGATGTAGCCGTCGGGGGGACCTGAGGGCGGAAGCAGCTACAGTCCTCCTCCATGCTGGTCTGTCTGCGGCCTGCACCAAGAGGTCTGGCATGGTCATGTCCGTCCACTCTTTGACGTTGTCGTACCAGCTCTGTCGTTGCCGCCCTCGCCTGCGTCCTCCCTTTGACGGTGCCCTGCATGATGGTCTTGCAGAGACTGTCGTGCTGTGTGACGTGGCCGAACCATGCCAACGTCCGTCGCTTGATGGTGGCAAGAAGAGGTTCCTGGGGACCCACAAAACTCTCGACCTTGCTCCGCACGTACACATTGGTCTTGTGCTCCAAGTAGGAGATGCGGAGCAGCTTCCTCATGCATTTCATTTTAAATGCCTGCATTCGTCTTTCTGTCTCTATCAGCAGTGTCCACGACTCGCACCCATAAAGTAGGATGGAGAGCACCATAGATTTGAAGAGTCTGTACTTGGTGGGGAAGCCGATGTTGCTCTTCCACACCCTGTTGAGTCTGGCCATCGCTGCTGTGGCTGTGGCAATCCGGATGCGGATTTCTGCTGTGCAGGTGCCATCCTTGGACAGGGTCGCTCCCAAGTACTTGAAGCTTGACACTTCTGCTAGTGGTTCGCCATTTATTGTGATGTTGGCACTGGTGTTGTTTCTGCTGTTCACCATGACCTTCAACGTCTCTGTGCTGACTTCCATGCCGTACGCACTAGCACTTGCAACCAGTCTGTTCGTCAGGTCTTGCAGTTCGTTGTTGCTTCCCCCCATCAGGTCTATGTCATCTGCAAAGCGAAGGTTGCAGACGGGCCTGCCCCCAATAGAAATGGAGGTGTGATGGTCATGGAGGGTCTGATCCTGCATGATTCTCTCCAGAAAGATATTGAAGAGAGCGAGTTGTCCACTCCGGGTGACTTGTCTGCTTTCAGACTCCGTACTGCCGCTTCTACCTCCTCCTTCAGTACCGGCAGACTGTCCTCACTTTCTGAGGGGGTCTGGTTGGCTTGCAGTATGGAGGCGTCTGAGTGGAGTTCGTAGTTGTACAGGCCATCGCAGTACTCCGTCCACCTCATCAGGACTTCATTACTGTCCGTCAGTAACTTGCCATCTTTATCGTCGATGACAGCTGCTCTCGGCTGACTGGTCTTGGTGAGGGCTTTGAGAGTGTCGTATGCCTGTTTGTTATTCCCTGATTCCATCCCTTTCTCAATGGCACCGCACTGCTCCTCTATCCAGTCCTCTTTGGCTGCTCTCATCTTCTTTCTGACCTCTCTACGCACCTGCTGATACTGCGCCCTTGCTTCATCGCTTGTATACTTCTGTCCCCTCAGCTCTCGTCTCTTATCGCATTGGCCCAGAACCTCATTCGTGACCCAAGGCTGGATTTTCTTCCGCTTCCTCCCCAGTACCTCTTCAGCTGTTGTAAGTAGCACTTCTTTGATGTCATTGGCGAGAGTGTCTACTTCACTGTCGAGCAGGTTTAGGGCTGCGAACTTTCCGCCAACTTGGGCCTGGAACACCTCAGCGATTTCTGGGTCCTTTAGTTTTTCAAGGTCAAAGCGGATACGGGGGCTTTTGGGGTAGCGCTGAGCTTTCAGCTTCAGCTTGAAGGTCGCCAGCACCAGATCATGATCGCTACCGATGTCGGCGCCAGGGAATGTTCTTGTGTTCGCCTTGTTGACACTGGATTTAAAGCATTGCGGAGCCAGAATGAAGTCAATCTGGTTGTGTACTTGCCCATTAGGGGAGTGCCAGGTAGCAGTTCTAGACAGCTTGTGGGGGTGGAGAGTGTTGGCCAGGGTGAGGCGGTGACTCTTGGCAAACTCCAGCAACCTGAGGCCTCTGTCGTTAGTTTCCCCAATGCCAAATCGTCCAACTGTCCCTGCCCAGTTCTCGTGTGCGTCTGGGCCTACCTTGGCATTCCAGTCTCCTTGTACAATGAGTATGTCTTTCTTTGGGACTTTTGTTATGATGGCATCCAACTGCTCATAGAACTCCTCTACTTCCTCATCATCATGGTCTGAAGTTGGGGCGTACACTTGGATGATCGTCATGTTGTGTGGCCTGGCTGAGATACGAATGGAGATAAGTCTGCTTGAGATGGGGGTGCAGCTGATGACACAACTGGAGATTTCCTTCCTTACGATGAATGCCACCCCGTGTTGGTGCTTCCTTTCCTCCCCGGAGAACCATATCTTGTGTCCATCGTCTGTAGAGGTTTCGCCAAAGCCAGTCCACCTGACCTCGCAGAGCCCTATGATGTCCCAGCGATAGCGGTTTAGCTCATGTGTTAGCTCATGAAATTTCCCACAGGCATGTAGGGTACGAACATTCCATGTTCCGATAGTTGTGCCCTTTGTCGGCAACTTAATAGTGTTTTTTATTCCAGTAGCCCACTTGTCACGGCCATCCTGGAGTGAGTCGATGGGACGCGCGGTCGTTGTTATTCCGGGCCTCGACCGATCCGGCATGTTGTTGCTTTGCTTCTTCATTCCTCATGTCCTTTCAGTGGGCTTGAGACAGCTTGGCGGCGCCCATCTCCTCTCCAAGCTGTTGACCGACAGCCGTAGACCACTGCTTACGATGTGTAAACACCACCCCCCTCACGTGGTTTCGCCCGCCTGCTGAAGCGGTTACCAGGGTGTGGCGCCTGGAGCCAACACGTGAGAGATTGGGAGATGGATAAGGTCCAGTGACGCCTGTCCACCCTACAAAGTAGGATGCAGCAGCCAGGTGCCAAGGGTACCACCTCTATCCAAACCTGCCCTACTGTACCTACTGCCAAATCAAGGCCCATTCTCAACCCTGGTACACCCCAGCATGTGCTGCAGCAATTGCACATCTGAACCATTTCTTCAAGATGTATCGTTCAGGAACTTTCGATAGTAAGCGTCTTTGCCATGAAGCTCGTAATGGTTGCATGATAGTTTTAGAGGACGCTAAACAGCAATATGCAGACTCTGTTGCTGGTTCCATTGCAACACAGCGGCTTGGATCTGGAGACTTTTGGCTGGTTGCTAACAGTGTACTTAACCGCAACAAGTCCTCCTTTCCTCCTCTCTTTCATGGACCCGAAGTCCTTCTCCTTTGGATAAGACAAACCTTTTTGCCAACAATTGTGTCTCTAATTCTACAATCAACGATGATCAGGGGCATCCACTTCCTGCCTTTCTTTCTCGTACAGATATTGAGATCCCTGATCCTCTTAAAGGAACCATGCTTCTCAAATTGACCGGATCTCATTTTATTTCATAAATAAATTCATTTATATGTATTAAATGTGAATTAATAGCCAAACTGGTTTAAGCGAAGTTTTAGTGTGATTATTTGCCGCTCAAAAATTGACCTCCCCCTTTTTGAAATTTGTTCAGACTCAAATTGAGGGCGCTGTTCGTGACGTAGACCGAGGCACTGAAATTCATGGATCGACTCGATAGTCTGGACCCGGCCCGTATACACACACTAGGTCTACACGTGCAATTTCGTAACAACAACTAACATCGAACTTACCCTGATTTTCTCCCTTTTAGCGAAGGCTCCTTGGGGAATGGGCCATTTAACTGCTTTCGCCTTTATCTTACTCACATCTGGGAACTTTGTTGGGATGGCAGTGGACTTGAGCATATTTTTAATGGTCATCCCAAAGGATTTGAAAATACCAGTATCGAAACACGACGGCTCAAAGTGGTCGCTACATAACACTGAAAAGCTGCTGGGCCGGACCTCTTTGCTCTTGTCACCTTCACTTTCACCGTCCGAATTCTCCGATATTTCGCTTCAGTTGGAAATAAATGAAGGCTTACTCCACCCGTCGTTGTTTTGCTGCACCCAGCAGCCACACACCTTGTCGGCATGGCCGAAAAACCACTATATTTTGCTTAGATTTTGGACTAAGAATTTTCGCCGTACAATGTACACACAATGCATACCCGTGATGAATGGGTAATGTGCCTCGATCTACGTCACACACTTATGTTAATGAGGGTCCCACTCGGGGGGGCGGAGTAGCTTGGACAAACATTTTCAAAAATTGTTTTCTCATATTTAATCTGGGAAATAATTGTCTCTGGACACAAAATATCATTGTCAAGATAATACTTTATTGTTTTAAGCAGGAATAATGCAATATAAATCCTATATCATGTTTCCTTTAACACCCCCCAAGAAGGTTGCCCACATCATTCAGACCTTGGATGTTTCCAAGGCTACGGGCCCTGATGGAATCCCTGTTATTGTTTTGAAAATGTGTTCTATAAACTTTCTTCTGTTCTTTCCAAGCTGTTTAACCCCTTGAGTACGGTATTTTACGGGAGACGTCGGGGTGCCGCGGCGGCTCTGGTAGCTAAGCGAACTGCTACAATGTGTTTGTGCAGTCAAGCATAACCTATTGAAACTGCACAAACAGCGGCCAATGGCGTCATCCGGCCTTGTGGCACTGTTTTTTAGGCGCATATTTGCGTCATCCGTACGCAAGGGGTTAATGTGTGCTTACCTGATTCAGTGTTTTTCTTTCATCCTGGAAAGTGGCATCCGTTGTCCCAATCTTCACTAGGGTGCTGGTGTGTGTTTTGAATCACAGAAAAAGTAAGACCTGTGAATGCTTTATCAACCAACAGCTCCTTAGACACTTGGAGGACAATGACCTTCTTACTGACTGCTAGTATGGTTTTTGCCATTTCCGCTGGACCGGTGATCTGCTGTCCCTACATGTAATTAGACCATTTTAATAGGGCTTTAGATCATAGGGGTGAGGCTCGTCTTGTAGCATTGGACATCTCAAAGGCTTGCAACAAAGTTGGACATAACGGTCTGCTCCACAAGCTCCAATCATACGGTGTGTCAGGTAGATTGTTGTCCATTATCTCTGCCTTCCTTTCCATCTGTAAGCTAAAAAGTTGTCCTTGAAGGTCAATCTTCTACCTGCACTGTCAATTCTGGTGTTCCTCAGGGTTCAACCAGGCTCTCTGCTTCATCTCACCCATACGCTGTAGTTGTGCCGAGATGTAGAACAAAGAGCTACTCAAATCGCTATTTTCCTACGTGCTGTATCTTGTTGCAACTCCTTACCTAGTGTGTGTGTTTCCCTCCATTCTATGATCTAGCTTGTTTAAAGAGAAATATCAATTCCTACTTCCAGCTTTCCTGATTTCTCTCCTTTTTTTCTTCTTCTAGCCCTTTGCCTAAAGTGGATTTTATATCCTTGCTTGAGGCGATTATGCATAAAAAAGGTTAAACCTAAAAAAACGAAACCGAGAAATAAATTTAGTATTCCTGATTTGTTGGGATTAATCATAAAACTAATACATGTATGTACCAGAAAAGTTAAAATGTCAGCTTTCGTACATATATGACACCTTATGTTATGTAATCCAATCAGGAATTATATGACATATAATGAGCACTTTACTGTGACAGGTGCAAATGGTGTTTTGCACACTTTCAGTTTTGCGCCATTGAGCTAGGGCATCATTGTGAAGCCTTAGGGAAAGTTGTTGCCATGGAAGGGCTAAGAAGTTAACGCCCTTTGGAACACTCTTTGCAGGAATTCGTGGAAGAAATTGAAAAAGAGATTAAGTAATATCAGGTACATTGATATGGTCAATTTCAGTCCTTCCATGGTAACAAATGTTGTCCATTTCCCTTTCTTCACAGTGATGCCCTAGCTCAGTGGCGCAAAACAGCATTTGCACCTGTCTTAATAGTAAAGTGCTCATTATGTCATACAATGTATTTCCTGATTGGATTACATCACATAAGGCGTCATATGAAAGCTGACATTTTAACTTTTCTGGTACATAGATATTAGTTTTATGATCAATCCCAACAGATCAGGAATACTAATTTATGTCTCGGTTTCATTTTTTTTTAGGTTCACCCTGTATAGCTGTTATATTCGCATGGATTTGGCATGCTGTACATTTGAGTGCATGTAGCTATTGAATATCAATGGATACAGCAGGGTCCTAGCAAAATGCCTTCAGCATGGTAAAGATTCTTAATGGAATAAAGTACTTATATTCTGTAAAGTACAATATATATATTATTAAGCATTGATTACTTTTGGTGGGCCAAGAGTATCATTTACAGCATGCATAGTTCAAAACCAGTATTTTTTTCATGTGGGAAGTAACCAATTTCTGAGCACCTGAATGCCTGAAATCTTTGTAACTTTTTTCTGAAATCTTAAATTTTTGATCAAAATTACACAATACTATTTGGGGCTAGTAGACAACATTTTTGGGCCCTCCTTCCTTACATGTAGTTCCCCATAGAACCGTGCTTTACTAGCTAACTTGATAATAAATTTAATCTGCTTTTTCGTGTTACAATCCCAGCTAGGCTTTGCAGGTGGTGCCATGGAACTGGCAGATTACGAGATACCTGAGGTTGTAATGGAGCAACTCGATGCAGTAGAAGGTGAAATGACAGTTTTTTACTATGATAGAGAAATTTAGTTTACTCCGTAATTCCTTGTGCGGTTACTTTGAAGTTGGTGGAGGCCCAGACAAGGGATGTGTGTGTTCTGTGGATGACTGAAGAACAATATGAATTATTTGAAAATATCTAGAACAGTTTCCCGAAAGCATTGCTTCATTCGTGGACGTTAAGTCATGCATGCTCATTTAGTTCGTGTGTTTCACCTGCTTCATCATCAACACTACTGTTTGAAACCAAAATAATAATTTCAACCCGTTGCGGCCGACTGACAACACTAGCTGCAGTTTGAGGCGAGACCACTGGGCCAGTTGTTGTGTATTGCCGCAATCCTGCGAATACACAACTACATTGTTCTTGAATGGGAGTGTCGTGAATAGATGGGGCTTTTTCAAATAAAGCCTTCATTCATGCTAAAGGGGGGGGGGGGTTCGCATGCAATGAATAGGGCCACTACTTTTCAGTATGCCGTCTATTGTTTGCCTGCACACAGCCCTTTCACAGTTTGTTCAAGCATACCTGCACCTCATTGATTAGAGCCGGCCACAAGGGTTAAGTAGTTTTTATTAAGTACAGTAACTTTGCTTCAACCTTACAGAGTGGCAGCCAGGTTACATACCTCCGAGCTCTCAGCCAGATGCCAGCAGCTCTTCTGGTGAGGTCATCAGCTTTGTCACAGAGCCTTCTGTGGAGGACCAGGCTCTGGAAGAATCTGACAAGCATCAAGCACTGGATGGTGTGACTCAACGAAGGCCCAAACAGAAGCTTCCCTTTGAGCAGAGTGTGGGAAGCCCTTGCAACGTTACTGGCAGCGCCAGTGGTAGCAGAGATGGCATCAACCATGCAGGGGAAGAGGAAGCCCTACTTGGTGTGGATCTGGGAGAATCTTGGGAGAGGATTCCTGATGTAGATCCTCACAGCCCTGACCAGGAGGATGTGGCAAAGTCTTCAGGTGTGCAGGTGGATGCGGGTGTCAGCAGGACCACACCCTCACCAGTGGATGGGGGAAGCTGTGTTAATGATGACAGTTTCTCGCTAAAAGAGAAGATAGTCGCTCTCTGTGATTGTCTCACACCACAAGAGCAAGCGGATAAAGCTGTGAATATGGCACATCCTCATGAGCAGTCCCTGATGAGCAATGTCAACTCCACAGGGTCCTCGTTGCTGATCTCATGTGAGGAGCGAAGTACAGATTCAGACGAGAACCAAGAAGGACATAATGAACAGCTCGAAGATTCAGTTGTCATATGTCAGATGGCAGAACTGGACTCCCCAAATGCAGTAGAGTCTCAAGATGTGGACATTCTGCTTGATGAAGCAGAGGAGGTAGCTCCTACTCCTCCAAACTCAAGGACTCCCTCTGCCAAAACTCATAGAGCTGAAGTTACACAAGACACCTCTCGAACACCCTCGTCATCAGTTTCTCAGGCATCATCAGATTCCCACTCCAAGACTGCTTCATGTCATGCTGAGGTATCAGACGCTTCTTGTGAACAGATACCAGCTGGCCAAATGGCAAACACAAGTGCTGAACTATTTTCCATTGATGACGAAGTTGATATTTCATCATCGGCCATTGCAGAGAGAGGGAAGAATAATTGCCCTGCTTCAAAAACCCTCTCCGATCCAGTTGCTGTTGACAATGCCAAGTCAGCAGAAGATCAGGCCCGACTGCAAGTAGCCTCTGATAAGAGCCTCCCGAGGTTAGCCCCCACCTCCAGGACTGTAAAATTTGGCTCGTTTTCGTCAGTGTCTGTTAAACCGCAGAGTAAAAATTTGTCTGACACAGCACGTCAGGTCACATGGAATGAGCCCAAGGATGAGGTGAAAGGTTGCCATCCCGTCGCCCAGTTGAGGTCCCCGACCATCCTGGGATCCATCCCGACCCCTGTGCATTCGCTGACATCTTACCAGCCACTAAAAACATGTCTGAGTGAAGCTTCATCCTCTACGAGTACTGATCATGTGAGCATCTATTTCTGTATTAGGAACCATGGATTAATGCCAATTTGTGAGCGGACCCGTGCGCACTCGTGAAACCCTGTGCAGATGCGTGCACACAGGTCTACACGCAATTACACTCAAAGGCACCGGCCTGCTGCGTTCCTTTGCGTGTCTGTGCATGCTTTTGCGTGCCGATGCTTGCCGATGCATTCCAGTGAGCACAAGCAAGGTTCAACCTCATATGTGACCCGCTCTGCAAAAAGGGCACATAAGTCGCTGTATGCTTTTATGAGTTATGGGCCGTTCAATGTGAAGAGGGTGAAAAATTCTTCAAACAAGTGATTTTGAAGGGAGGGAATTTTTTGCATCTTAGATACCTATATTATTCTATTTCATAACCAAAATCTTTGATTTCAGTGAATAAAGTTGAAAAAAGAATGTGTTTTTGTCGAGTGCTTCCATCTATTGCTTTGCTTTTTGTTTTTTTAAATGGCTTGTTTCTCCTCAAGTCATTTCAAGAAATTCCTGAAAACAAACATGCAAATTTCCAAATATCTTGTGATTGCAAAATGCTAGAGACCTCAGACATATACCATATGAAAGCTTATAAAATGGCCTTTCTAGCTATATATAAAACACTATTTTCAAATTTTGCAACATAAGTGCCCTTTTTGCAGAGCGGGTCACATATTTACTTGCGCTCTTTATTGATCCCTGGATTAACGATAACAAAGGAATACAGGCCGGTTGGCCAAGACGGACGGATAACAGACCGAGAGGTTGTCATAAAAGTACCAGAGTTCCAAAGGCTTAATAAAGGGTAGGTTTGCCATGGTGGTGGACTGATGACTCATCTTTTGGTGGTTTTGGTCAAAGGCTTTTCTGAAGCAGTGACGATTTGTTAAGTACATGTAGTCTATGAGGATTTCCTATTTAATTTCAAGTTTCCATGATTTTCAATAAAACAACATTGTACATGACACTACAAATGTGAAAATCTGGTGAGACGGCATAAAAACAACAGTGCTTCATCATCACTCAATAAAAATCTTTGGAAATTCAAAACACAGCCCATGATTACGGTCAAATTGAATGAAAAACATGAAGTACATCAATCACAGTACGAAAATGCAGCTTCAGATTTTTCAAGGCGCAATGCGATAGGCAAACATGTACATGTTATCATATAGGGTAATTGAAAAAAAAATCACTTCCGTCAAGTGGAATGTTTCCACTGCGTAACTAAAACTTCGCACCTTAAGTTGTCTTTCTATGCGCAAGGCAAGGGCAGCAAAGAGTCTAGACTTGATTGGAAGTTTATGCTATTCTTTTCTGATAAATTTGCAGTATGATCTCTTCTTCATTTTTTTCTACAATCATGATTATAAAGACATCAGTGTTATACATGTATATGCCACTTTTTCACTGAGATTAATTGTTTAGGTCGCATACATGTTAGATATCGATGTCCGTAGTTCAAAGGTACCTTTAATTTAATATTAACAATTTTTTGATTGTGATATTATTAAATGTAGTGTACACGATTGGTAATCCTCCAATTTATTTGTTTATGAATTATAACGAAATACCTTACTAGACTGTAATTTGATGTCACCAGGTGTGCTGTCGTTGTCAAGAAAAGTGGAAATTTATATCGTTTTCCAACGATTTCCAGTGGGAAATCGTTGGGAAAACCGCCCTGTAGCCTTTAGTCAAGGCGCGCGTGGCTACCCGGGTGAGTGGCGCGCCCCGGACGTGATGGCATATCCGGGGTGTGTCACTCGCTCAGATAGCCACACGCGCCTTGACTAAAGGCTATCATCCACCCGACGGATGAAAACAAACGCCGTTTTTCTCTCGTTTTTTTCGCCATCCAACAACGCAAAACTTAAAAGTTTTGCGTTGTTGGATGGCGGAAAAAAACAGGTCAGTGGACGAGAGAAAAACAGGTCAGTGGAACGATATTTCCTATAAAATACTAACCCCCAAATCCGCCCATTTCTGAAAATTGCAACAATGACCAATCATGTACATTACATTTCAGAATAATTTAGCATTGCACTAGAATTACAACTTGAGAGTGCAATTCAAGATAACGGTGCCCATTGATAAACTTTTACATGTTACAACTTCCCGGATTGGAAGTTGTGGGTTGGGTTTCTTTAACGGCTACCCGGTACCCATATTTTTCAATCGGTTTATACCTGGTTCTTTTGCACACCACTATAGCTGGTCCCATAAGTCAATATTTCACAAACAACTTGGATGAATTGAATCTTTCCGTATTAAAACTTTAACCACCTTCAATGTTTATCCAACAATTTCCAACAAAACTGAAATGAGAAGCCTTCAGATTTTGTTGGATTCTGCAGTACACTCCAGCCTTGACATGTTGTATGAGCCCTGCCAAATCTAACAAAGTCCAACTGAAAATTTACTAGAAGTCTGTTTCCACCCTCCTAAATGTGACAGAATCCAGTAGGTATGCATGTACATGTATTTAGCTGCTACTCTGCTGAATACAACAATATCCAACACACCATGTAGGTTTTTTGTATCCATTTGTCCTCTGTTGTTTCTCGGTCTCCATAAGTTAGTGAATTTTTACCACTGTTAGGTTTTGTTGGATTTAGCAGGGTTAGGATTAAAAGAAAGCTTATGACAAGTGCTTTTGTGTCCATAACTCTTTGTAATATACAGGTAAATTTCTTTAATCTATCATATTGTGAAGAAAACTTTCTAAAGAATGATGATAAATTTACATGTATAATTTTATAGGGGAACAGTTTGATTTTTTTGTTTACGTTGTATCATGATGAAAATGTCACAGTATCAGGGTACACACGTACATGCGTCACATCATGAAAGTATTGTGCCATTACTCTTATAATTTTTGATGGGATTTTGAAATTTCAGAGACTGATGAGTGGCTCGTCCCGAGGTGGTCATGATGACTCTAGGAGTGTGCTGGACAAGATGACTGTGGAGAAGTACCTGCTGGAATGGTGTGCGATATATTTTGAAAGTTTGAATTGATTACAGTAGCATATGGTTTACAAAAATCCTACAATTGGGTTCGGAAAAAGTCATGAATATACATGTATGTTAGTAACAAATAGTTCAAGTATTTTTATGTTTTAGTTATTTATTGAGACTTTGGACAGAAAAATCTAAAAAAATTCCTTCCTGGGGCCAATTTCATAGAGCTGCTTAAGAACAAAATTTGCTTAAGCACACAAAAAACTTGCTTAGTAAAATTTGGTTACCAGCCAAATATCAGTGTGCTTCTTATGCTAAGTAAACAACAGCTAAACACCAATCACAAGCAATATACATTACATGGAGTATTTTTTGGCTGGTAACCTGATTTTACTAAGCAAGGTTTTTTGGTGCTTGGATGATGTTGATTGCTGAGAGAAGTCTGCGTCATTTGTTATTTTTATGTAGATTGCGTATTGAAAATCAAACAGTAAATAATTTCTACCATGAAATACCAAAAAAAAAATTGACTTTTGTGAGCTATTTTTATCAAGCCCCTCTAGCGCAGCACAGCCCGCTGGTGCTATTTGTCTAAAAGTTATCGCTTCGGGCAGAAAACAAATCGACGTCATTGGACGAACTCCCCTTTTGTGCCTAGTGCTAGACACAAAATAGGGAAGTTTGTCCTGTGATGTCAAATTGTTTGCTGCCTGCAGCGACGACTTTCAGACAAATGGCACAAGTGGGCTAGAGGGGACTTGTTAAAAATAGCTCTCAAAAGTCACTTTGTTTGATTTTACAATATGCAATCTACATAAAAATGATGCAGACTTCTCTCACCACTGAACTTCCTCTTTAATTATTAATAAGAAGCTCTGTGAATTTGGCCCCTGGCCTGGTTGTTACGTCATCAGCAGTATAAACATTGCCTGCCATGCCCCTGATGTCCGGAGCTGTGTGGAAAAGGAGCATTGTATGTGCAGGGGCGTGGCAAGCAGTAGTTTTAAAGGTGGGATACAACTTTGCAAACATCAAAAATCAAAACTACTGAATTATTACGAAATACCGTACTAGACTGTAAGTAAATACGGTAGCAGTCTCAAGCATCCTGTGAAATCATGGCACCTGGTGTGCTGTCATAGAAAAGTGGAACGATTGTCAGCTGACAATCGTTGGAAATCGTTTTCCGACCTGATAATTCCCTGACTCCACATAAATTGCTCCGTTTTGGCTCATGGTCAGGGAACCAGACTACTAGAACAGATGTTCTTTCTCTGTTTTCCCAGCATGCACATAAAACTTTAAACAGGTCAGCCTTACAATATTTGGTAGCGCGCTATAAAATACTAACCCCCAAATCCATGTATTTCTGAAAATTACAGCAAAAGCAAATGTTGCATTACTACCTTCTAAAAGATAGTGTACATGATTGGTCATTGTTGCAATTTTCAGAAATGGGCGGATTTGGGGGTTAGTATTAATTAGGAAATATCATTCCACTGACCTGTTCAAAGTTTTGCGTTGTTGGATGGAGAAAAAAATGAGAGAAAAACGGCGCTTGTTTTCAACCGTCGGGCGGATGATAGCCTTTAGTCAAGGCACGCGTGGCTACCTGGACGCGTGACGCGCCCTGAATGCCAGCATGTCCGGGGCGCGCCACTCGTCCGGGTAAATTTCCACTTTTCTTGACAACGACAGCACACCTAGTGCCATCATTTCACAGGATAATTGAGACTAGTATTAACTTAGTCTAGTAAGGTATTTCATAATAATTCAGTAAATAAAACCGGAGGATTACCAATCGTGTACACTACCTTTAAGTAACAATTACTGAAACTCGATTACTGAAACACAAAAATACATCAAAATCTTTATTCGGTACGTATTCAACATTGTTTCAGAACCATTTATAGCATTTTTGTTATTTCTATTCTGTGAATTTTGTTTTACCTTTAATGCAAATGCATAAACCATGATATTGTATCTTTGCTTTTGTTAGTCTCATGGGTATTGCACAATGCGGGATGGGGGACAGGCCCCACCCAGTTGTTAAAACTGTGTCAATAGTCAATTATTCACATGTGACATTCTCTGTGATGTGCGCACATGATTGCAACATTCAGATGTTTTGAATTGATTATAGCTTTGATTTTGGCTTGTCTTGGACTTTTATGAGAGTTTTAGTTTTGGTTTTGGTTTTGTGACCATTTGAAACTTGGCTCTCTCATTGAGTATGAAGATCCTTATTGTAGAAAAAATCTTGAATTTGTTTCAAGTGGATAACAGTTACCAAGGTTTCAACCAAATTTAATTTTGTCAGTCATTGCTGCAAACATTAATCAGGTAAAACGTGAAATAGAACTACCTAAGATGTAAACAAAAATACAACAAAATGTTACTAATTTTCATGTTAGAATAGAACACACAAAACAACTTGTAACTTAAAACGTTTAAAAATGAGAGATGAACAGCATTTAGACCAAAACTGTTGAGTCGTTAAAATAGCTATCATTTGTGTCATAAAGTTTGTAGTAGGATTTAGACACTTTTAACAAAGTTTAATAGTGAAAAACATCTGCCCATACGTTTCAGCTATTATACAAATGGGAGACAAAATATACATCCAAGAAATTCTCACCGAAAAGAAATCAATGTCTTTGAGATTGATTTTCACAGATCACAGATCCTGTATCATAAAAAGGAAAGAAAATATATGTTATTTAATCTCTACTTACATGTATGTACTGCTCTTTGTGTAAGTTTTGTTAGACGGATTTAATCTGTAATGAAAAAAATCATGACCCCCCCCCCCCCCCCATTTTTTGCTCTCACTTTTTATATAAAGTATTTTTTATTTCCGGTGGCATGCACGATCTTTCTTACAATAAAACAAGCAGTTTTGATTTACACTCTCTTGAAATGGAATTTTATTTGTTGTGGTTGTCGGCGAAAGAAAATTTTAGTGGTGACTGCCATGCAGTGGGATGAAAAATACAGTAGAGGATATTCCGGGTACGATCCACGAATAGCGAATGCGGTTCTAAAATATACACAAAGCTAATTGGTCGAAACGGGCTTACTGAAAATGTACTCTAAAATAGTGTCACATCCATGTTCTTTTCAGTGGGGGGAAGCTATTGTTAATGGGGAAAAAACAATTCTTGCAGATTTTCAGGCGCAACACGAAAACAATTCTTTAAAAGTGTTCCGATTTTATTTGCCCTGCAAAATAATTTAAAGGGGGGGGGGGGGGTAAGAAATTCCAATTTTACGGGGTTGGGCAAGGGTTCCCACGGGGGTAGTTGACCCCCTTCCCCCTCTATTTACGCCAATTGAAATGGTGTTTCGAAGGCCACGTGCTCTATAAACCTTAGACAGGGCCCAGACCAGGAAAAGCTGCCGTTTTTTCCTGTCAAGGTTTTCCTAACGGTTTCATCATCCTGAACCTCAACCATTTGAAATTAGCTTGGGGCCACCGTGATTTTTGCCCTTAATTCAAATTGGCCGCCAAAATCCAAAATGGCCGCCAAAATTGCCTAAATTAGATACATGTATATACTGCTAATTACGTTTAATATCAACGTTTTTTCAGTGGTTCTGTCATCCTGAATCTGCACCCATTGAATTTAACTCCAGAGCCACCCAGAATTTGGCCTCAAATCCGAGATGGCCACCAAAATCTAAAATGGCTGCTAAAATTATCTTAATCAGATTGATACTACTTGGTTTTTTTTCTGTCAGTTTTTTCAGTGATTCCGTCATTCTGATCATAATGCCTTTGATGCGTGAGCATCATCAGGGACCATTTTCAAATATCACTGTGAAAGGGACAAACAATGAATGAAACGACGATGTGCATCGGGTTGGTTGACCAGGCAAAACCACCCGAAACATAGATATAAACCGAACCCGAAAAAAACCCCGAATATCTGGCTTGGGGAAATCATCCTATATTTCACGAAAATTGTGTCAGTTTTTGTGTGTGCCGGCTTTATATGAATATCCGACTCCTATAAAAATCGCACTTCTTTTCCTTATTATTGGTTAAACCAGTTCTTATAGGAAGGTTCTTATATTTCTATCAGATATTCTTTGTTCAACACTGGATTTCTTATGATTTTTGTTTTTAATTTCATATTTTCTAGAAACATATAAAAAACAATGCAATTTTTCTATCAGGTATGCTTCGTCTACTCTCACAATGAGTTTCTGACACTCGAACATATCTTTAGAATCATTTTCAGGCAAATTTTGAAAAGAAATGCTGTTTTGGGACCAAAATCGACAAAAAAAAATTTTCCTCAAAAAAGTTACCCTGAAAATTCCAGCACATTTCAGCCGTGCAATTTCACATGTCGGGATCCAGTGGCGTAACCCCCTGGAAAACATGTGCACCCCAGAAAAAAATTAATTGCAATTTTTCCCTCAGATATGCTTTGTGTTGAATCTCAAAATGGGTTTCTCACACTCTTAACATATCTCTCGAATCATTCAAAATGTGAACCAAAATGCCGGTTTTGGGCCAAAGTTGACCAAAATGGCAAGGGACATCAGACGTGCCTTGTTTACTCATAAATGTGTTTTGGCATTCTAAAATATTTCTGGAATCATTTTAGATTCCAAAATTAACAGCAATGGCAAGGCCCTTGCCGTGCTTTTTTTTTTTGGTCGATAAAAAAGTTCTTAAACTTGCAGCAGAGATAGAAAATAGAATGGAGACTTCAGTCGCATATCTTCAGATGTCGGGCATAAACATATATTTTTAAAATGATTTGTTCATTTATATTTACCATAATTTGAATATTTCTATCATATTTTTTTTGGTTTATTCTCAAAATGTTTTTTTCCCTTTGACCCATTTCCGAAACCTCATGTAAATTTTAATAACTGATAAAACGGAAAAAATGCCAACAAATAAATAACACCGAGACAAATTCATACTTTTTAGCAGTTTTATTCTCAATTTATTCTATTAAAATATAAAACATTTCAAATAATGATTTGTCTTTAGGTCAAAGTCAAATGATAGCATGATTAAGTGGTATCCAATATGTTTTGAAAAGAGTGATTTTCATGAAAAGCAATTCACTGTTGAGTGAAATTCAAAACGCACAGATTGTCAGCACAGACAAATTAATTGTTCCAGCTTTTTCTTTGACGGAATAAATTTTGATATTTTTTGTTTCAGTTTTAAAATTGTGCAAGCATAGTGCTCTATGAAAAACATTGCGTTGCAAATGAACATTCCAAATTAATATTTATTATACAGATTATAAAAAAAAATGTGTTATTAAAATAGAAATAGAAAAAAACCTTTGTCGCAGTAACTAGCATGGCAAAGATAATGTACAAAAACAACATGGTTCAGTACTAGGGCTGCAATATGGCATGGAACATTATGTTACACATGCGGATTAATAAGCCAGTTTGGTATGTCAAAGGTTATTCGGGATAAAATTGCTGACGTAATGTCACGCCATGTTACGCGAACGCAGATTCTGATTGAATTTAACACGTGCGACCACCTTTTGCGTTCATATGCGCGCGTTAGGTCACATGGGTCATTCACGATAAAATGTCATTGTGCACATGCGCAGTTGAAATACCGAACTGGCTTATTATGATCGTGTGGTAAATTTGAACAAACATTTGTGCAAAATATGGTATAATGTATTTTAATTCATAAGAAGATTCATTTGGGCATCTGCAATGATTAAGTCTGAAAAAATTCTAGTGGACACACACCAACTAATGTTTTAAAGATCTGAAGAGCTAATCTTCATGTCAGAGCAACATTGGTTTTTTTTTACTTTAAGTGGCCACATCTCTACCCTAACATCATAAAAAGCAGTACACTGAATTTGAGGATGGAGCTTTTGCAGATCCAGAATTCCAAAATAGACCAATTTTAGCAAGATTCGTGGGCCTATAAGGCCTTGCCACTTGTAATAAATTTACCACACGATGTACGCTGATGATTAATTCAATTTGTGTTTTTCTTCTGAATATGACATTCATCATTTTTCAAGGGGGAGGGGCATAAGCCAACTCCACGCACTAGATCTGCCAATGAGCACACCATGGCTAACTGCACTGTCAAACCTACAACGATCGGCATTGACAGCACTTATTGGGACTGGTGGTCCAATATGGCAAAGATATGTCAGATTTCAGCTTGATAACAGAATGCAGATGCAGTCATAACATTTGTGGACATTTTGCAATGCCTTAAGCTTTGAGCACAGAAGCTGCGTTCATCATTATCACCAAACCAAGCTCACAACACAAACACTGGAAAAGTTAGGCCATCAAGTGAATAACATTGGCTTTTGTAATGATATTAAATACTACCAGAAGTCATTGCATCAAATTTTCATATAAATCTTTTTCAAAAAACTGCCATTTCTTCAGCGAAACTGGATAAATGATTAAAAATCTTCCTGCATGGCTGGCTTACATGAGCAGCCAATTCACTGTCAATATGGAAACTTACTTTGTATCAGAGTACATTTGAGTTCCAAACCATTTCAGTTACCAATTTAGTTGAAATTGTCAAAGGTAAGATTTTGCACCCTTTCCGGAAAAATGAACCTCTGTGGCCAATGGAGTCACCTCATTTCCAGTGTTTGGCCATCTTCTTACATATCTGCGCCATTGTAGGACGCTTCCTAAAATCAACGTTTTGGCATTGTTTGCCAAGTTTGCGCAGCCGACGGATTCCTGCTGCCTTCCCAATGTTTATGAGTAGGTCTCCCAGGGCGTAGACCTCTGCTGGCTTGTTGAAGTGCGAATCCCCCTCCAAAACCTCAGGTGCCATCTGGGGGCACTCCATGTACATCTTCTCGATGAGGTGTGGCGGGATACGAAGCCAGGCACCTGCAACTTCAAGGCAAGCGTTGCCAAGGTCAATGATCTTGGCATGCCATCTGGTCTTCCCTCCATCCTTCTCACTGTACAGAAGGATGTTGTCGGATTTAATGTCACAATGGACATAATCACTGATGTGCAGATGCAGCAGCCCCTCGCAGATATTCCTCACAACTCGTAACCAGTTCTTGCGGGAGAGTGCTGAAGAGGTCCCACTCCAATCCAGAGCATCCTGTAGAATGGTAACTGATAGCGTGTCCTTGTCACCTACAAACTCATACAACATTGTCCGCAAAGGACGTTGGTCCACCACACCGTACAACTTGGTGAATGATGGGTGATCTCCTGCAGCTGCTACAGCTATGATCTCCTGCCAGAGTGGTCCCTCTGGGTCCAGAGACTGCAGGACCTTGGCTGCAGCTAGGGTTCCATCTGGGAGTTGGACTACACTCACTTGGGCAAATGCTCCCTCGCCCACCACTCTTAGGGGTTGTCCATAGCTGCCCAACACAACAGGCTTGATGTCGCTTCGTTTATACATCCTACAGCCGAGATGTGGGTGATAGATAACTGGTGTAGGTGGCTGCGGGGCAGCTTGATGTCCAGGTGGTGCAGTACTGGAGGAGTCTGTGGATGTGCTGGTAGAGAAAGCAGAATCAGGGCTGGACTTGGCATCCTTCTTCTGCTTATCCTTCTTTGGTGTGGACAGGTCAGCCAGAAACTCCTGTAATTGCTGTGATGTCATCATACTCAAAGCGTCCATAGAGGCGCTGGATGACAAAATACCAAATTTACTCGGCTTTTCATCCTCAGTGGTATCAACCTGAAGGCTTGGCTTCCCTATCACTACTGGTTGATCCAGGGAAGCAACAAGCTCTGCATGCTTGCACTGCTTAGAGGTGGCTGTCTGGCCTTGAGACTTCTCCTCAGAAGCGACCTGCCTCTGTAGTTTCTCTGATGCTATAATCTGGTTGGATGTTGGGGACTCTTTGCCATCAGGTGTCTGTTGCTGATGCTCCACATCATTGTTAGGTGGCTTGACAAGGGTGTCCTTGGTAATAGCTCTCTTACTACCAGGCCTGTTAGAGCAAACAGACAAACATATTAGCTCTGGTACAGTTTATACTGAGACTTGGCCACATAACACTCACTAGCAGCGGAAGGGGAGGGGGGGGGGGCAGAGGGGCCATTGTCCCTCCCCCCCCCCACCCCCCACTTTTTCCACTTGGGAGGAAATGGCTCTCCACTTTTGGCAGTTCCGCATGAAGAAAAAATTTGAAAAGTGCAGCAGCCGGCCGGCCAGCACCGGTACTGCTTTGGTTCCTCCCCCACTGTCAAAAGTGTTCCACCGAACCTGGTTACACTAGTTTAAATGGTGATTTTATAAACTCAGCGAAAGACAAGATCACTTTTTAAACTATAGATTTTCTCAGTCAAACTCTTGTTCACTCACTGTTTTGGGCAGAAGACAGCACGGATAGCCCTCCTTAGACCAGACATCTTCTTTGGTTTCTTGTGCAACCTGTAGAGAGTTTAATAGTTTGTCAGAAATTACTTCAAACTATATCTACGTGGCCTAGCACTAACACCTGGAGAAGGGTTTCTACCTTTCAGACACTTTGGTAAAAAGCTAAATTCAGGCCTGAAATTTTGTTCTTCGAAGGGCGACACAATTTCCCCTTGGCAAAGGGCACTTGTATAGAGAATCAAATTGTCTATAGGGGCATTTCAAGGAGTATCAGGGCAAAGAACAAGGGCCATGCCAATGGAGGCAGTTCCCTCCATTGTCTCTGGGATGTTGCGCTTTTTGCATGTCTCATAAGATTACGCAGGCCCGTCACCAGGCTTTAGGGGGGCCACAGTGCTTGATGGGGGGGGGGGGGGGGGGGGGGACACATCACAAGAAAAAAGCACAACTTTATGTTTATGGTTTGACAGATGGGGGAAGGGGAATTAATCACCGGGGGGGGCCTTTTGTTTTCGTATATTTGCCCAAAAGGTTTACTGCCAAAATGTTTAGCCTGCGAACGCGCAAAATACGACCTTTACAGGGTTTTGCTTTTCTTTTCTTGTTTGCTACGGTACTTACAAGCAAAACAAAATTGCAACGAGCAGAGGGGGGGGGGGGGGGGGGGGGGGAGTTGACCCAAAAACCCTCCTCTGGATCCTCCCCTGACTTAGACATGGATTTGTAGTTAATCTTTTCAAATACTTGCAGAAAAGGCTGCCACTATATGCCAGTGTTATATACTGCTACTGCCCTAGCTTGTATCTCCTACCGTACAGTTTACTTATCTAAGGGAGGAGGTGGGGGGGGGGGGGGGGGGACTGCAGTTTATGTACATTCAGTGCCTCCTTCAAAAAAATGTGCAACCAGTCAATGATCTAAACACAACACAAAAAGTAAGTCCCCCCCCCCCCTAAATGACCCCTCAGTTTCTTAAGTAAGAACTTTTCAAAGATCACATCTAGTGAAAAATATTTCAGGACATTCCATCTGTCACCGAATGAAATTATTCTTACCATTGCACGAATGTGAAACATTCATTATTTGTTTTATACAACGCCTGAATAAATCCGACAGATTGCATGCATGGATTTCTTGGTGTAACGTTACAACGTGCCGTTTACCTTCTCAGTCCCGCATAAAACCGTGACAAGTGGTCCAGTTCCGAATCAGTTAAAACTTTAATTGTTGTTCCTGCGTGTCTTGCAAATTCCTCTAATCATTTGATTGCATATTTCATTTGTATCTTTGTGTTAGCAGCGTAAGCATCGCCTACGAGTTCCAATATTTCGTCGTCTGTTAGGAGAACAAACCGCGGCAGTTCGGGAAACTCGGCCGCCATGTTGTGTGAATGACAGCGCTGTTGTAGCGCACCAAAAGTGACCGTGAAATTAGGGAAGTTCTTTTGGTTCTATCAATGCGCGCGCACCGTTTGATAGAACCATGTGATAGAACGTTTTGGGCGGTGCGGGTTCGCGCCGTGTGATGGGTCGAATAATTCAATGCACGTGATCGACGATCCACCAATCGGATGGCTGGGATTTATTCAGGCGTTGTATAATAAACTATAGAAGATACCAAAATGTAGTATTTATTATCATTTATTTATTATTATTTTAATGAATGATTACTAGATGCGCAGAAAAAGAGGGGTCAACCGCGTGTTTACAATCCAAGAGGCCCTACATGTATAGTAGTACAGAACATGCAATAGTATTTACAAGTGTTGAAAAGAGACTGTTAAACTTTAACCATCCATTGTATAACATTATTAAAGGGTACGTAGGCATATGACCCTATTGGATATATTATGTAAGTGACAGTGCTTAACTTCAGTCGAGAAAACTTTAAAAATAAATTCAAAGCCCATATTCAACAAACGCAATGCCAAGTGTGGAGTCAGTCTAGGTTGTGGATTACACTGTCACCGTGTTATTGCAGTATACTCACCGAAAGAAAACTGGAATTTTCAGAACTAGTCCAACTCTAGATGAACTGACTTATCAGCTACGTTGAAATTCCAGTTGAGAGTACAAAACTCGCACAATTCTCGATAAATTTATGACAGTAAAGTTGAAAAACGCAAGGAAGCCTCTTTCATGTCTTTCACGTGTACGTGTACAACTGTTTGTAAACAGAGTCGTCATGGTCTTTGTTGACAAGGTCGACTGCGGAGGAATATTTTCTCGAAGTGATGCGGTAAAATCTGCGTGGCGCGCGCGCGACGCGCGTGGGGAATACGCGCACAAAACTGTTCTTTTTTTCACGCAAAAGTCATGCAATGACATGCATGCCACTATTACTCTAAAAATCACTGCGCGCCAGCTCATTAATATTTTGTGATCCCTCAGGTAATTTTAAAATTTTGAATGTTCCACACATTTTGAATAAAGTTGCGTTATCGAAGCCGATACGCCGAAACCCGAAACGCACAATCAGTAAATGAGCATTTAATTTTGCTTTGCGCAAAAAAAGCAAACGCGTGCGCGTACGACGCTGCAGATGATTTTTGCCGTGACGTTTTATAACCGTCATGACGCGCTTAAGTTGTTTGCGTATGTTGTACTTCTGCGTTGCATTTAGAGTTCATTTTTCAAATTCACTCCATCTAAATTATATGTTCTACAAACACGCACACGAATTCAAAATGTTTGCGCGCAGGAAGGATTTAAAGTATCTCCGCGCCTAAATAAGATGGGAAGTTAGCGCTCTAGTAATTTAATATAGCTCTATGCATTGGACCGTCTTCTTCGTGGGAAAATTACAACTGCGTGTTTAACGCCATCAGGTGCGTGTGCGCGCAGTGTGCAAAATATTCTAAACGCGCGCGCATCCCAGCAAACACGTAACGTGATTAAAACATTTTCACAAAGTTAAAAAAATGCACTGATCTCTATATAGAAATCTGGATTGCGCTTTGGCCGTTCAAGTTGTAGACGGCCGGCGGCCGTCCACCACATTACCACTCTATCCATAGCCGTATCCCCAAACGCAACCTCGTTACCATGGGCACGATCTTGCGGCGCCATGTTTTCCCACCATGCCTTGCTCGAAGGAACGCACACGCGCCCATGGAGTCGAGGATGCCCCAAACGTAACACGAACGTATACCGGGCCTACTACGTGTTCACGTCTCATGGCTAGGACTAGAGGCGTCACAATGTCTATTTTTGATGTTCCACACATGTGCGCGCGCGTGTACGCACGGTTATTTAAAAATAACCAATCAGCGTTGGAAATGGGGAGTGGAAATATGGCGACTGCATGCTGGCGACATCTGTGCGTAAAGCGCGCAGCGGCCAATGCGCAATCCAGATTTTTATACATGAAGATCAGTGTAAAAATGTTATACACAAAACATTTAGTAATAACATGTTATGATGTTAATTAAACATCTCGATGTATTTTAAAAACATCTTAAAAACGTTGTTAAAACTTCGTGCTATAAATAATTCAATGATAATATTTTGTAAAAGTTATTCAAATGTTATTTTTAAATGTTTGATTAAAGTTATTAAAAAGCTATTTTGTTGTTACTTAAAATGTTTTAAGAACATCGTGTAAATGTTATATAATTTTCAATAAACTATTTTAACGATATTTTTATGATATTTTAATTTACGTTAAACACATAACGGGATTAAAACATTTGAACACAGTTGTACAAATGTCACAAAGAAAACATTTAGCGATAACATTGTTATGATTTTAATAAAACGTTTCGATGAATTAAGAAAACAGTGTTAAAACGTCGATGTACAAATAATTAAATACTAATATTTTGTAAATGTTATACAAATGTCATTTTTAAATGTTTGAATAAAGTTTCTGAAAATCTTTTTGTTTTTACTTGAAATGTTTTAAGAGCATCCTGTAAATGTTACTTAATTTTCAATGAAATATTTTTCCGATATTTTTATGATGTTTTAATTTATACGTTAAACACATAACTTGATTAAAACATTTGCACAAAGTTGTAAAAATGTCACACACAATACATTTAACGATAACATTGTTATGATAACAATAAAGAAACATCTTGATGAATAAAAATAACATCTTGCAGTGGTGAATCTGGAGGGGGGTTGTGGGGGTTGCAACCCCCCTCTTGGGCTGCTGAGCAAAGTTGTGATAAGCAATTTTTCAGCCCAATATGAGCAAATTCTTCTCTAAAATCCACAAATTATGGGATCGGGAACGTTCCACGTTTGGTGGGTGAATGGTACAACCCCTCCCTAAATGAAAGGCTAGATCCGCCCCTGTCTTGAAAACATTGTTAAAACATGATCGAGGAATAAATAATTAAATGGTAATATTTTGTAAATGTTATACAATTGTTGTTTTTTACATGTTTGATTAAAGTTTCGGAAAAGCTATTTTGCTGTTAGGAACATTGTGTAAATGTTATTTAAATTTCAATAAAATATTTTAACTCGTCAAACAATCCACAAGGGAAACTGACTAGGTAAATTTGAATACATTTTCAAAGTGAACATAGAAACTGGCAGGAGCGGGATTCGAACCTGCGACCTCCGGAATACCGTACCGGCGATCTACCAACTGAGCAGTATCTTGCCCTATGTTGGCAGTCTCCCAAATTGTCAGTATCTTTGTTCGGGTGGGCGCATAGTCAGAAGTCATCAACCCAGAATGCCGTTTAGCCAGGGATCACACCCAATTTTACGATACAACATGGGAAGCGACATTGTGGGGATCACTCAATGAGGATACGACTTTTAACTTATAATTCGTTAAACAATCCACAAGGGAAACTGACTAAGTAAATTTGAAGACCCGAACTGAACTTTACCTAACATGGTGTCAACAATTAATCAACATGTGGTATAAATGCAGGTAATATCTTCAATTAAAAAACAAATGAGCAGCTTAAAACCAAATTTTCTTGTAACTTTACTTTAGTGCGGAGAGGCAAAATTCGTCTGTTCGTGAAAACTGTGACGATATAGTTAGTTATGTTAGTTATGGAAGTCCGTCGAGAGCGACGACGACTCCTTCTCCCCTTGAAAGAGTGATTTGTGATGGGGTGCTGCGCCGCTGATGGCTTCGCTGATGGGCCCGAAGTCCAAAGGCAGAGGCGCAGCGACGTCAGTAGGGCAAGAGATGCCATCTTCAGGTGGTGGGGGGCTGCACTCCTGCCTGTCCTGTCTGCGCTGGCGGCTCTCCTCACGAGCACGTGTGCGGTCAGCCTCAAAGGTCTTACCGCTTGATGGCAGATGTTACGCCACACTTGACGGTTGGCTGCACGAGTCTCGAGCTCTGCGGGAAGGATTTTGCATTTCTTCAAGACGGCGTTGAGGTAGTCTTTGAAGCGTTTCTGCACTGCGCTTGGCGAGCAAACCACTGTACAGTTGGTGTTTGGAGACGGTAAACCAATACTCTTATAAATAATGACAATCACCAACCCCCAAAATGTGTTTTTTCCCAAACCGGCTAGCTGCCATTTTTCATAAAGCATCCCTCCACCTCACGAGCCAAATAGGACTAATTTTAAAGCCAACATTTATCAAGTCTTCACAAAAGTTGAAGCACAGAACCCCAGGTTATGATAGCTGATCATAATTACACAATATATCAATTGCATGACCCCCCAAAATTATTATTCAAAAAAAGTTGTGGGTTTACAATCTATGCTAATCAGTTTTGGCGCAGCCATTTTGGCCTATTTCGTGTGGTGCACCCATAAAGAGCGCCGCCTGTTGACGCTCAGGAGTAAGGTGGCAATTTGTTTTTCACTGGAAAATAAACATTAAGACTCCTAGAAACATTTTCAGTTCAAATTTATGAGAGTTGACGGAATGATTTTTTTTATACTCCCCTCTCCCAAACCACCCTAAAATAGTGACCCATCTCTGGGCCCAGGTCCAAATGTACGTAGCCCCCGCCTCAAAATTCAACCTTTTCTTGAGCTTGAATTGCAATAAATGACAATAATTAACACCTTCAAGCATTAAAAAATACAAAAGATCTTCAAAACTCAAATTTCTCATCCGATGTATTTGGAAGCCTAAGCGTCTCTTTGCACAATGGAGCTCTGGTCACCTAGCAACACAAATAATGCCTATGCATTATTTTTAGAATAATTATTTACAAAAGAATTATTGCAAAATAATGCCTAGATGCATTTTGGTAAGGCATGATTAGAATGCGATTTGTTTGTGAAGCCATAAACCTAAAGTCTACAGCAATCCCTAACATACCTTGCGATACGCCAGACGATCAGACGGTTCCCGTGGAGAAGGTGGGTTTAAACCGTTCGGAAGAGTGCCTGTTGATGAGCCCGACGACCAGAGAGACGAATCACTGTGGAAGTGAACATTCTTAGGCAGGACATACAAATGGTGAGAAGAGATGTCGGCGGGATGCTAACTCGAGCACAACGCTGCGTACAGCGAAATGGTGGATATGTGGAGGATTAATGTTGCAAGATTGTCTGAAAAACATTGTCTTCATTATTCCCCAACAGTCCTGAATCCTCCAATATCCATATGATTTTCCACACACCCTAGGGAGTAAATTAGGGTTAAAGAGGAAAGAAAACCAAGTTTCATTTTTCCACTTTATTGGCTTTTCAGATATATATATATATTCTTCTAACCGAATACAAATTGGTAAAGAACGATTACAATTTATTGCATTGAAAAGAAATGAACTAAAATTGCCCCTTGGAGTGAGCGTTTGGTCTCAATTCCTGAAAAGGTCATTATGACCTTATGACGTGTGTGCGCTTACCCGGCCGTGCAGCCACCACGTCTGCAGCGTGTTGGTACTATCATCCACGTGTGTGTTTTATGACATTTTCGTCGTCAGCTGGTCGTACTTTCTTGGCATTTTTTGCCGAATTCACGGCCTTCCTAGCTTACTTTTGGAGTTATTCGGAGCTCGAATGTATTAAAGTTAATAAGTATTATGCCGAGAACGTGTGTGGTAGGTGGCTGCACAAGAAATACGGACACAAATCCGAACCTATCTTTTCTAAGATTCCCCAAAGTTGATGGAAAACAACGACGGCAGTGGGTCCGGTTTGTGGAAACAACGATTCCGCCGGACCGTAGTCTCAGCGGCTGCAGGATTAATCCGTTCTACCGCCGGCCCCAGTCCATGTAAGTGTCGGCCCCAGTCCGCCCGCGCCCCATGCCCATCACGCGGCCCACTCTCAGCCACGACCAAGCCGAACATGTTGAAGATGGGAGCAGGAGTCGATCTCGCAGCGCGACACCATCGCCTTTTAAGCGACGACGTATGCGATCTGGAGGTGCTTTCCGGAAAAGGGAGAGGGCACGAGTAAGTATTAAAATGGTCATTGATGATGTTTAGAGTACAGATTGCTACCGATTGTTGGGGTGTTCGGCAGCGTCTAAACAGCCAAATTTTCATTAGTGGGCATTGCAACCAATTCGTGATAAAAAAATACTTGTGTCGGGGCGCCATGGGCGCGGGCAGCGAAGGGTCTTCGGGGGAGCTGAAAATCTTTAGAATCTACGCTATACTCTTCCCACAAGCCATCATCAGATTCTGCCATTATTCCAGAGCGAAAATTGTGTCCACGGCGACCCGATAAAAGTACGTGTACGTCTGTACGTACTGCGACCTCACTGTGATGTTTTCATTTCATTGAGATAGATACAATGCAGTTACCAGACTATATGTTCGCGGCGCGCACACAAATCCACACATCCACACAAATTCCAAACCCAAATTTCAGTGCCAAAATATGGATGAATAAGACACAAGTAAGCTTCCTGCTCCACAAAGACCTCATTAAAACAATTATGAAAAACTCATCAGTGCAACGTTCATGCAATAATGCAACACCAGGAACAATAAAAATAGGACAAAACCAACACATAGTACACATGCACGCACGCAAACACAATGGGCACTCGCATAGTGACGTCATCTATCTCCACGCAGCTACGTCACACGATTGGATTGTAAACACGCGGTTGACCCCGAGCTTTTCTGATTCTGAGCGAAAGCGACTCCAAAGTAGAACTTCTCTAAAATTGCCAAATCCATGCATAAACTCTTCAAACCTACTTTGTTAGGTTTGGGGAGGCATAAAAGCCACTAAAGTAGAAAAATGCAAATTGGTTTTCTTTCCTCTCTGCACCTCGCAGGTATTTATGCGCAAGTCAATTTCGACACTGTTTGCAACAATAACCATTGTTCAGTCATGCATGGAGCAATATCAATAAACTTACTGGTTTTAAAGCTGGAAGAGCTGTTCTACCTATCTATGTGAAGGTATAGGCGGTAGGCCTATTGTAAGATGACCAATTTCATTGATTTATCAGTTATTTTCTGAGTGTCTGTTTCTTTTTATACACCCTGATACACCGTGTATAATGTCTTCTTGCCTGGCTGCTGGATAATTTGGCGTATGATGTCAGCTTGTAATGCGGGATCTGTACAGTAGTGTAGATTTAATAAATTTAAACACATGTTGATAATAAAACTTCATGACAAAATTATGGAGGCCTCTTAATCTTGACTTCCATGTAGAAAATGTATCAGGGCTTGTGAAATAGGCCGTCCGATGTCCCGGGACAACCAAAATATTTGTTGGACAACCAGAAGTCAGCAGCCCGACGGACAACCACATTTTTGTCTGCAATACTCACACGTTTCACTACTTGTTCGACCATGTTGCGTTTCAAAACAACTTCCGGGCAACCAGTCTGGCTTATGGGCTACATGTACTACATTTTTGAAAATTTCACGAGCCTTGAGGTAGGCTTATGCAGTCCAAGATGTAAGGCACATCATTTCTATCGCATTTTTACAATTTACAAGTGCTCAATTTTGTAATTGGAATAAATATTGATTTTACTGTTCATAAAACTATAAAGACATACATGTATTATTGAACTTTTTAAATTCACGAAGCTCGTACACGTAGTACTTGAATTAGACTTCACCTATTAAAATTTCCCATAAAAACAGTTTGAGTCTGTGCATGGCCTACTCAAATTTTGCATAGGGGGCCTATCAGTATCAACTAAGAAGACAGGAAATAAAATACCAACATGCTTATCAAATTTCAAAATATCTTGTGCATAAAGACGATTATCATATATGGTCAAATAAAGAAATTGATTGTTTAGCATCCCCACCCACCTTGCTGATAAGGCCCGGACATTGATTTATTTTAATTTTTTTAATTTTTCAAAACATCCTACAAAACAATGTTTTTTGGGCATTCCATCGATCCCCATTTTACAACTTTAGCAAAATTATTATTTTGAAAAACCACCATCCTGTATACAAAATAAATACTTTCCAAGATGGGTTTAAAAAAAAATAATCTTGGCTCTTTCGCTGATATTTTTGTGTCCGAATATAGCGTAATGCTTTCTAACAGATTGTAAACCTGTATATTGCAAATTTGTTTGATTAAAAGAATTGGTTTTAAAGGAGGCGCCCAAAGCCAGGGACGGGAAACTGGTTAATTTTCCTACTTGGCCTAACTGTCCACCAAAACTATATATTGCCCCCTTAGTCCAAACAGACACCAAGGTACAATCCCTGTTAAAATCTGAATTTATACAAAGTGTGAAATATTTAATACAGAAACTTTACCTGAACAGGTTTGAAGAAAATTTAAAATGGACGCTGTCACGTTTGCATGGTGCTCTTTGCCATCGAATTGAAATTCAATATGAACCCTAATAAATATAGAAAAATATCAACATTATTTTAACCTTAACCCCCTAGGCCCTTATTGCCAGGAACCATCCTCAATCCTCCAAAATCCTCCTCAATCCTCAAAAATCGCCCGGTGCTTCAATCACCATTCATCCTCAATCCTCCAAAATCCTCCAAAACCACCATGAGGATTTTGGAGGATTATAAAACAGGATTGCGAAAGACAAGTAGTAGTAGTATTTTATATGCAGACGCCACTTCTTTGATTGTGTTCAAAATATTTAGAAACAAAATTCGAAAGGATTCTCCATCCCAAATTCATGCCTTGGCATCATTTTGTGTAATTACTGACCTTTAGTGAGGTATATGATGAAAAAGTGGCATCAGAATGCAACAACAATCTTTTCCATGATTCTTATTAAACTCAAAATGGACACGTTCATTTTCATGTCATCAATCAACTGAACAAACGAGTAGGAAAATCACATCTTCTACCAAAAGATATTGTTCAAACTTCAAAATTACACAAATAGGGTCATTAGAATTAATTACGTATTGCAATGCAGTATTATAGGGGCCGTCCATAAAGTACGGGTGGGACGCTGTATTACCGCGGTACTTATCAGGGTGATATCACGTTTCCCGATCGGAATAGAGATTGCTCACTAACCTTCCCGAATTGTCCTGTCTTTTGTGTTGTATAACTCTTGCTTTTTTTAAACTGACATAAAAAATCCGACGGTGGTTTGGTTTATTCCCATGCGATGCCTGTGAAAATAGACATGCTCGTCATTGCTCGTCATTGCTCGGCGGAGTACAGACTCTGTATTATCGCGGTATGTGGGCAGTGTTTTTTACAATGATTTCAACTTTTTTATTCATGGTTAATGTTTGACCAAAACATCCCCTGAATAAAGTCTGATATTTTCCCTGTAAAGTTCAAGTTGATTAAAGACGATTAGGCCCTGCAAGATGATTTCTTAACACCCTGTCCCCCCTCGAAGGCGACAAAATTCACTGAGACAAGTCTACTGATTGACGATTGGGGGCGCCATTCACTTTACACGGTGCGTCGTTTTATTTGTTTTACCGCACTGTCCTTATTTTGATCCCGTAAATGTTTCTACGATTTCGTGGTGGAAATATCGTCCTTCGGCGTCATTTTGCATTTGCAGCTGTAGAATGGGAACCAGACAATGGAACTTCCATGGACAGAGCACCATTAAAGATTCATGTTAAAATATAGACGGTACCTTTTAGCAGACACGGTGAGGCAAAATGTACAAGTTTTGGAAAACGTGAATATTTATTAAAAATCGTTAAAAGTCCCGACACAACATTTTTTAATCGTCATTTTGTTCACACAAATCAGCAGAAAGTCCTTAATGCTTGATGAATTGGATATAAAATTGCCAGTCGAAGGAGTTTTGGCAACGGAAAAAAAAGGAATTTCCGATGCCGCGATAATAGAGTTGCCGCGATAATAGGGAGTCTGACTATACGCACGAAGGGGGAGGGGGTTGTTGACATTGCGTACACCACGCGTACAGGGGGAGGGGGGGGGTCCAAGCCAATGCGTACCGTACGCAACCGACAATTTGCTTTTAATAAATTGTCATGAAATCAATGCAATATCTCATATAAATAACTACCAGGACCAGCTTTTGTGCATCGAAAAACAGTTATAACACAGTACCCTTAACCCCAACCAATAGTAAATTTGTCTTCCCAGCGCCACCGCCAGCCAACTCCGGCCGTATTTTTAGCCCGCAACAAAAAGACCGCTTTATAAACCGGGGGCATGCCGGCAGTGTACACCGGAAACGTACAGGTGTACTACTTGTATCAATTTCACCCGCGTGCTGTCCAAAATCGCTCTTGTACTGGAGGTAAACAAAAAAGACGTCTTTGTAGGCCTATATCAACTGCCTCTTGTTCAAACACATATTTTTTGTGAAAAGCGTTATTCACTATCTCAATAAACCACTCATGAAACGTCAAGAGCAAACTATGCACAAAATAGTGTATCAGGATATTTTTTTCCCTTTTTTAATTCATGTTATCATTGACTGCTGTTTTGGTTCAAAATATATCACTGTTCAATCATTTTCAGGTCCGTTAATAAAAATGTTGGTATTTTTTTTCTGTCAACATTTTTTGATTTATTTCAGTCTTTGGATGCGACATACGAATCATACTACTACAGCAAGTATACTGTGACGTTTAATGATGCTAGAATAGGGTAGTCTGAGAAGTCAAAAAGAGATATGGAATGCGTATGCGTACAGAGGGGGGGGGGGGGGGGGGGGGGGGGGGGGGGGGGGGGGGGGGGGGGGGGGGGGGGGGGTTGGAGCCACTGCGTATGCCATGCGTACGGGGGGGGGGGGGGGGGGGGGGTTAAAATGTCGGCATTTCGTGCGTACGTACTTTATGGACGGCCCCCCCTATGCGCCACACGTCCTTCACTTTGTACTTTCGCAGGACCATAGCCGCGGGTGTGATCTGTCAATATCCTACGGTCTACATGGTGCTTAATATAATAGTCTATTAAAAGTAGGAATGTATGGCGAAATTCACATCAAATTCATATCGGGCAATAAAACCTATTATGGAAGAATTTTTTTGAAAGGTTGACATGAATTTTTTTTCATATATACTTCTCAGGATAGAATAATCTAAAACATTGCTCTTTTTAAAATTGGTATTCAGCATATATAATAAAAAAATTATTATGATCAGAAATCTATAAACATATTGGAATATTATTATAGAAATATATAATGGAATAGAAACTTCCTTCAACTATCTCTAAACAAATAATAGGAAAAATCAATCAAATTCTATAAAAATGACACGTGCAGGATTTTTAAACTAAATATGTGGAAATACTTGGGTTGGCGGTGTTTTTTGAAACTCATATCACACTGCATTTTGACAAAAACTGCATAGGAACACAACTAAATGGTATGCTGGCCGAAACTGTGCGACCTATTAAAAAGGACGTAAATGACAATGAATACAATACACCTTTAGGATTATCCCTTATGATTAGAGTATATTACATAAAGGGTATAACCCTAGGGAATAAATCCCACCCCCAACTGTACAACCCCAGCACCTATACACACCAGTGTTGGAGTACTCACGAGTGCAACTCGAGTACACCGAGTACTCGGCCAAAACTTGATTTTCAGCAAAGATCGTATAGCGCCGCGAAGCGGCTTTGATTTTCAGTACTCGAAAAAAATTGGACTGGGCACGTACTCTGCTTTTTGAACTAGGATTCGTACCCGGACTCGGCATTTTGTACTCAGTACTCGACACCTGTGCTCGGGAATACAATCGATTATTTTCTCTTTTGATACTGCACCTTAGGACTCGAAATTACACGTACATAAACAGTTCTTGGGCTGTTGGGTACAATTATTCCCAAAAGGAGAAATTTCTGGCTCAATCAGATGTGATGTTATACATATTTTTGAGTATGTTCATCATCTCGTGTAAAAAGTAAATAATAAACATGGAAATAAAGTGAAACAGTCGGTCTCCTGAATTGTTTTTTTTATTATATTTTTATTTTTTATTTCCCAGTGATTCTTATTTATTGTTCACTGTCTCTTTCTTGATAGCCGTACAAACATTTATAGATAACAATTACAAGTTATAGTTCCATTAATATTAAAAGCAGGTTAACCTTGGCCTAACGTCAAAAATGAGTTCCGTTTCTGATAAAATTTGAAGCCGACTCCGTAAGTATAGAACATAAGTTTTTTCATGGAATAATAATTCTTCACATCTTTTTTTAACACTAAAAGTGATGGGCGTTTCCCATTCATTTGATACACATGAAATCTAAGATGAAATTAATCATTTTGCTATTAACGTTAGTATTACTAAATAAAAATACTTCATTATCCATTGCAATAGAAAGATTGGTCTTCTCCCTAATCCATACAAATACCGAGGACCAAAAAGAAATTGTATGGGTACAAGAGCAGAAGAGATGGTGTAATAATGTCTCCTCTTCATTATTACAAAATGTACACAGATTAGTGTCTGTTTTATTGATAAAAAAAAGAAGAATGAATTAGTGCCCAAGATCCGATGAATTAATCTAAATTGAAACCATCTTAATTTAGTGTCCACAGTACAGGAATATGGAATGTCAAAAATTAAAGACCATTTCGAAAAATCAAAATAAATGTTCAATTTGGCATTCCATTTGTCAATAAATTTCCTATTTACATGCTTAGATGAAACTAAAACATGATATATTCTTTGCGGCCCTTTTTGGTCGTTTAAAAGGACTTCGAGGTTGAACGGTAAGAAAGGAAAATTAATAAATGAATGTTCCGACATAACATCCTGAAAGGACGACTTAATAGCTCTCAATACCCCGATACCCCGCCATACTCTAAACAGTTGGTATGTACATTTAATGTATTCTTAAAATCTTCAAGAGAAAAAAATACCATTCTCATCTGTAAGATCACATACAAATTGCACCTCAGCACTGTCCCAATGTTTATAGTGTATACACTTCCCACCAACCTTAATTTTATCGTTAAAACCAAAGAGAACTCTCCTGAATTGTTGGTGTGTAGACTCTTGATGATGCAGGTACATTATAATAATGTTCAGAACATAACCTGGTATTTTTGTTTCTTATGGTGTACTCCTACTCGGATCCTGAAAAACTCGGACTTGATTTTTTTGCCCAGGACTCGATCATCAATGTACTCGGACCTTACTCGGCTCTAAATGTACTCAGAGAACTTGGTACTCAGACTGTCGGAATCGACTCCAACACTGACACACACACACACCCTCTTAAAGAACCTACTCTTTAAAACATCCCAAAACCTTATCACATTTTACCCCCCAGAGTGCAATGCATTTGCAGTTTCACATAACTGTTATATTTTTGATTCATGTGAGTATTCAATTTTCTAAATATGATTTTTAATAATCAATCATTTCAAATGCCAACCAATACTTGTCCAACCAATGACAATTTCAAATTGCAATTATCAAGCCAATCCCCTCTCCATCAATTTGTTTATTATTTTTTCGGGAGGGGAACAATCTATCACAGGCTACATAATTATGTTGTATCTATAGTTCTACAGTATAAGTAATGGTACACTCCTAATCAAATAAATTAACAAGGGAGGAATTATTTCGTCACTTTCCTTAATGGATCAGATAACAGAAAGAGAATATTTTTACCCGTTTCCTGAAAATGAATTTGTCAATAATTTACATCATTGTTAATAAATACATCATTGTTAATAATTTACATCAGTGATTTTTTCCCACTACGAACATATTTTGGCCCATATCTCAAAACAAGGATTGCCCAGTTCCGACCGATTTTGTTTGCTTGATCTATCACAAAAATCCCCACTTTTTACGGGGGGTGGAGTGGGCCGGTTAGGGTGGTCCCATAGGATCATCTCTTCAGAACATGGGCATAAATCCAGGGGGAATGGGAGGTACATATCCCCTCCGCACTTTTTACCGGGTGGATGGGCCATTGGATCACCCCCCCCCCCCCCCC